>JALPQI010021698.1:0-18108 GCA_025490895.1 Thaumatotibia leucotreta
TTGTAATTTATTATATTTTAGATAACCCGTTACAATTTATAGGAAATAAATCCAAACATGTTAGGTATGTATATATTTTAGTCAGCTTAGTGTTGTGAAAAGAAGAAAACATATATCTAAAAATTGCTTTGAGAGCAAAATGAGCCCGAAACAAAAACATATATTAAGAAAAAAATTCTGGATAAGTAATTAAACTGCCTCCGCGAAGATCTATGACCCTTTTTGATGATACTCGTGCTATTCAGACGTGCGGTGAAAGGAACTATCGAATCCTTAGGGAACGAACCACTGACTGAAAACCTACATTTGTAGCCCAAAAAATGGTTAAGGAGCGCTGAGTTAGTGCAAGCCATTCAAATCGACTGGAAATTATGAAGTGTTTCCTACATTATCAAAACGAAATCAAGGCGTCCTCCTTCCGTACCTGGCAAAATATTTCGGGCAAGCATTGCATTGGGGTTTATACTGAGAAAATGGTATAGTGTCAAGGTACGCTTTATACCAAAAAGCAAGAACAACGAGTATAGATAATACTCGTTCTAAGTCCTTCAAACCTATTAGTCTAACATCTCTATTTCTTTCACTACTTGGTGGCAAGGTCGCTAAGTCTCAATCAACATGTTTACCAAAAACTACCCCACTTGACCTGGTCACAAGGTCCATAAAAGTAAGTAAGTTAGTAAGTAATTCTTTACTGCACCAGTAAGAAAATAACAGAAAGAAACAAAATAAAAATAAGCTAACCACACGATACAGGTAACCAAAGCGGCGGTAAAGTCTAGAGAATAAGCAAACAGGTCGGTGTGTATTCCTTGATGTCGAAGGTGCTTTCGATGCTTTATTCGTTCCCGATAAATACTTGCGCAGCCGAAACCATCACCTCCTTGCTGAGGAGACGGCCCGCACGTTAGCTCACCAATTTTCCCCAATCCCACACGGACGTGTCTTGCTGAACAAACTTTTAACTACTTTACCTTACTGTGACTTACTTCATGAGAAGCCATCCACTTTGAAACCCCGTTTATTGAAGTTCTGCGAGGATATTAATTAATTATATGTATGTCATTATATTTTCTTAGTTTCGTTTTTAATGTACTTTGTCAAACAACGCATTGGCGTAAGCTGTAATGTTGTATGATATCTATTAAACAAATAAATAAATAAAAATAAATAAATAATAAACTCACAGAAACCATTCTTAATGAAAGTAAATCAAAGGGATGAAACCACGACTATATGGGTCCGAAGAGTGCTCTCTAACAGAATAGCTACTCCAACCCTCAAGATACAAATGGACCAACGACCAGAATGACTGTCAAAAATGGCACCACAGGCACAAGTGAGTGAGAGTCCTAAGGCCAGAAAATGGCCTTCATTTTCTAGACAGAAGTCAATATTATGATGATTTCCGCGCATAAATATTACGTTATGTGTGGAAATCAATTTGGCCAGAAACCTAAAAACCAATATTATCTATTATATACATCAACTCAAACAGTCAAGCTGCGATGCTCTCACTAGAATCCCTCAAGGACAACTCTATTACAGTGCTGCAAGATTAAATTAAACGCCCTTGACTTTAATGAAGTTACACTCAGATGGGTATTAGGATATTCCAATATTGTTGGAAACGAAACAGCAGATGAGTTTACCGGAAAGAACGGCAACACACGCATTGTCAGCCCAGAGCCTTTCTATGGAATCACCAATTACCGGAGCCATACTCGTATTCTCTGCTGAACAAACTAGATATGATAAGATAAGATAAGATAAGAGCAATCGCACAGCTGAAGTCCATCAAAGTAACTCTCACTTGTAAGCTCTTATACAAGGGTTGAATAACAGAAAAAAATAAAGAGCTACTTGAGCTCAAAAGTAACAAAGCCTGTGAAAAATCGAGAATCCTAACTATTAACATATGTATAACAATCATGGGTAAGAAACAAGATGCAATATGTAGCTTCTGCCAAAAATCAGAGCAAACTACTGTGCAACGTTGCAACATATTGATTTAAACTATCAATTAATCTACTATGGATCTCCTCCTCCTCTGTTTCTGCAGACCACAAATGCATAAAAGTTTTTACCTAGGCAGATCTTATAATGTACACAAAATTGCAGCCTTCAGAATCTGAAATGTTCTGGCCTCGACAAGAATCAGTATAATGACTTACAAAAAGGGCTGCGACAACATATCATAACTGCTCGGCGCGGCGGATATTAGATCAAAACAACAATAATAAAGATGATAATATGGCAGATGTCCGGACCTTACTACTATAGCCCTATCTCTGACCCATGCAGTGATCATAGCTCATTACACTTTTCAATAGCCTGCTGAGACTGGTTCACGGTTCACGTTTACTACAGAGTAAATTTCTCGAATTGGCAAAAGACAGCTAATTATAAATAAGCCCATGATTCCCAGGGAGATAATAATAAGATTGGGGCAGCTTGTGGCGAGCTGTTCGGCAATAGCGACATCGTCTCAGGCATGTTTTCGTCGGTCGGAGTAGAATCCAAGAAGAACTATAGGACTCGGCTTGCCTTGATTGGCCGTTGGCCGTCCAGAGAGGAATCGTTAGAGCGATGTATATGCTCCAGGGGTGAAAGTGGAAATGTGCGTGAGTCGCTGGTCGATGCAGTATGCGGGTCAAGTCGCGCCGGCACTGTCGCAAGTGCTATAAAAAACTAAACAAAATGTTATAACGTACACAAAAAAATTTTCAAGATTTTTAATATCATCTTTTTTGAGGCGTAACTCTCATTCATGTACCGTATTTAATGTAGTAACGTATACTTTATAAAATTAAAAGGTGAGTTACGACATCAAACTTTAAAATTATTTTGATTTATATGTACATACGACTAAGTTTATTAAGAGAATAGAGCCATACTATCTTCCAAATTGTGTTGTAACGCACAAAAGCCTAAAATATTTGTCCCTTACGCCATTTTGAATTCAAAGTTTCGTATTTATTTCATCTGATAGAATGTCGTAAAGGCACCTTATTTTGCTGTAGTAACTAACCACATAGGGATTTATGAATAAGAAGGATATACTACGTTGAAAATAGACACGTTATCCCTTCAAATTAAAAATTTGACCCATACAACATTTTTTATAAAGCAATATGAAGTTACGACAAAATGAATTCACTTCATAACTTCTTTATTTGAAGCGATATCAAAAAGTTAATTATACAGATCGATAGAGATTTTTTTTCTGAGTTCTATGCAATTCAAAGTGTACTTACGACAAAATGTCCCTTACGACATTTGAAATTTCCAGTGTCGATATATACAGGGTACTTGTAATGCCGGGTGGTGACGGCAGTAAGAATACATTATGCCGGGCGGTGACGGCTGTAAGAATACATTTGTCACCACCCCACCTCTTCCCGCGGGAGACGTAAGAGTCGACTAAGGGATTTAATTATTGTCACTGACCATTCTTTAATTTGATTGATGACGGGCAGCAGCGTCATCATAGTGGAGACATCACTGCGATCGCCAATCCGCTTGCTCATCGTGGCGATTATGGGCATTTACCTCCTAATGCGTCTATACGCATAGTTAATAGGAGAGGCCTACATCCAGCTGTGGACTGAGATAGGCTGATGACGTGACTTGTACACTTTAACATGTATGTACAGTCGCCATTAGATATATGGTAGCGGTCGAGGTCCCCAAATAAATCGAAGCAACGTAAAATTTCAATAAATTCGTTACGTGAGAAAAGGGCAATGATTTGGGAGCGTGTAATTGGTCATAAATTTAGGGGCAGTCACTTTTCAATAAATTCGTAACGTACAAGTAGGTAAAGATATCGGAACGAACATGACTCAAAGATATCGAAGCAGCCAGGATGATCATAAAGATCGGAACATTTATAGGAAACATACCTTAAGTCTGCATCACATAGTTTATTTTAATTTGTTACTATGTTGTCACTACTACTACTTTAAGTTGTCAATGTCAAAGATGATTTTGACGGCACTGTTGTGGGTGAGTAAATGAGTTTCCTAGATAAAAGAGAAGTTTTCAAGCATCATTATCGAAAAATACATAAATTCAATTTTGATTTTTTATTGATGTAATCATATTAATATAGAATAAGTAAATAAAATCGTAAAGCTAGGAAATGATTCATTTGAACGAAAGTAAAAGAGTATAAAGGGTGAACAGAATACCTAAAAGTCATTTGCGGAGCCTATTTTACCACGGTGACAAGTTCGAGAATTGTAAATTGACTGTTTCTCCCATTGCAGGCGTCCATGGGCTACGGTTACCACTTATTATTAGACGGGCCGTGTGGTCGTTTGTGTTTCAAATATATTGCAAGAACTTTTAGCAACAATAAATACCCGGCGAAATTCCAACAAAGGTCGAACCTCATATCAAGAATTTACGAAAATCGTTCTAAACCTTGTGACAATTGTAACGACTTTTCGAAAGTAAAATAGTAAATTACGATACAAGTGCGAAAAAAATTAAGTGGAGTGGAACGAGTGGAGATAAATTAAAGCACGACCGAAGGGAGTGCTTTTAATCTACACGAGCTACGAATTTCCTTTTCGCACGTGTATTCTTAGTGATAATTAATTATTATGTTGGTGGCAAACAAGCACACGGACCGTTCGATAGTAAGCGGTAGACGTAGCCTGCGGAGGCTTGACATCAGTAACAGTGATATTATACATTGTATATGATATTATATGTATATGTTTATGCTATTGTTGCTTTACTAAAATACAGGGTGGCTCATTAAAATCAGTAAGTAAAATAAACTTATCTGCACTATTTCTATTCGGATATCCATTGTGTAGGTTTTAAGCAGTAAATAGTAGTATTTGTTTTTAGGAACCATATCCCCTAAGAAGCAAGATGTTTAAAATGAATAAAATACATTGTTTTTACATATTCAACACGTTTTTTTCTAATGTATAAATGCAGTTTTTTTTATCAAAATCGATGACAGATAATTATGGTCCCTAAAAACAAATACTACTTAGTATGTCTTATAGTTTCAGAATTTCTCTTTCAAAAAAATAAGTTTTAAGACAAAATATTATTAAATGACGTACTGACGTTTCTATTACTCTCTAGGGAATTTCAATTTTCTATTACTCCCGCTATGCATGCAAGCAATGGCGCGCTTAGACAGCAAGTGTGATAAAAAGGTGACATTAACCGGCCCCCAAGATCGCCTGATTTGACAGCTCCTGATTTTTTTCTGTGGGGTCATTTAAAAGGATTTGTCTTTTCTAATTGGCCAACAAACCTTTAGCAATTATAACAAAATACTCGAACCACGATCACTGGAATAACGCCTGAAAAGTGTGAAAAAGTGATGAAAAATGCGATGAAAAGGGTTGGCATCTGCGATGCTACTGGAGGTGGATATTTGTCTGATTATTTTCCATGTGTAATTGCCGACCCAAAATAATTTTATTTAACCAGTGATACTTTATATTTTTTGTGTTATGTATAGAATAAAATTTCAAAAATAAAGTGTATATGTACATCTTATTTGGCCACCCTGTATGACTATGAATATATTCTAGATTGACTTATATACTGTTGTGTCAACAGTATTTTCAAATCCCATTGTAATCGCTGTTTAATAATACCTACTTCAATATAATTATTACTCGAACTATTTATTGCGGCACCGCCGAGTACCCGACATCTTTATCAATTTAGCTTTGCTTCTTGTTCTACCTTTGCCAATTTTGGCAATACGTCAAAACAGCAGTTAACTAGGTAACTCATTTTAATGATTTAGGCATAATATCTGTCCAATTTGCGAAAGAGACAGAAATATATTTGTCACGGTGACAAATGTCTACTCTTTTCGAAGAACGTCACAACAAACCACTCTGTTCTAAATTCAAATTATTGACAACCTATTCAAGACTTGTGGCTGACCATAAAGAATTTAAAGCGATGTGTATATGACACTAAGGTATATTTTCCATAAATGTTGATATATTTATGACCACCCTGACTGCTCAGATATTTCTGATTATATCTGTGTTCCGATATTTTTGCCTAATTATACATTACGAATTCATTGAAAAGTAGTTGCTCCTTGTGACGAATTACATGTCTCTAATTATTGCCTTTTTCTCACGTAACGGATTTATTGAAATTTTACGTTGCTCCGATTTATTTGGGGACCTCGACCGCTACCATATATCTGATGGCGACTGTACGAGGTAAAATGTTCAAAATCGTTTACATATTTTAAATCTGGCTCTACCGACCGTAGAATAAGTAGGATTGTTGTGCAACATATCAAAACTTCTAATGTGTCCACAAATCGCTGAGCTAACTACATCTCTAAATATGCTGAAGTGCAGTTCCGGATATCTTGAGCTTTTTGAGTGCAATCAGAATTGTGATAAAAAATTAAGTTATTTAGTAGGTAACTCCTGATCGGAACTAGACTAGCACAAGATTTTATATCAATGAGCTAAAAATTTAATTAATCTCATCATCGTTTTTCCATTTCTGCTATACTCGTCGTCTTAGCTACGTACAGTCAAAGGCAAAATAAGGGGTATATAAAAATATGACCCAGTGTACTTCAATTCAGTATTATAAGAACGTCGTAATAAAGGGATTCTTTCGGTACATATTTTTGCTCGTGACAGTACTAATCCATCTACACGGTGGAATTTAATCGGTGAACAGGAACCCATTTTTCTAATTCAGTAATCGATGGCGGTCACGTTTATGTAGTACTTAAGTGGAACCAAGTTTTTTTTTAGCATAAATTTTTTTTATGTTGAAATTAAAATTTATTGAAATTAAAGTTTAATACCTCTTTTCAAACTATCAGCCATAGAAACTTAAAACATAAATGAGCAATAACCACTCACATGCTTTAATTTTTGCGATAGACTCTATTCCTATGTAAAATAAGAGCGATGCATGGCTGATAGTTTGAAAAGAGGTATTAAACTTTTCAGACTAAACCATTAGTAGGGTGACAATAAATTTTAATTAAAGTTTAATTTCAACATAAAAATTTGTTATGCTAAAAAAAAAACTTGGTTCCACTTAAGTACTACATAAACGTGACCGCCATCGATTACTGAATTAGAAAAATGGGTTCCTGTTCACCGATTAAATTCCACCGTGTAGAATTATAACTGCATGGCGCCAGTTCTCTTAAATCCTCAATATATCTACGAAACACTGTGGCCATATAATTACACAAAACTACACGTATAATATAATTTTAGTACATTGGCATACAAAAATGTTGTAAATTGTTATTGTCAGAAAGTAGTCGACCTCAGATTGCAACTTTATCCTCGCTGTGCTTATGTATTGCTTAACGCACGAGATGATGTGAGATGAAGCATGACTCTATAACAAATTATATTATTTATAACCATAAAGAAATAGCTATTTACAAGTTACTACATATCATTGTAATAAAAACTAATCGAGTTTTTTTATCATTTGTATTTTTAGCCGACTTCAAAAAAGGAGGAACATTCCTCCTAGTCTAAATAGCCTATTTTTTCTTTCTTTTTTTATATGTATTTCTATATTTTAATCAAGCATAATAAAACAATCAAATTAATGTTACAATACTCGTCTCAAAGCAATCGAAAATCAAAAAATAAATGAACTCTAAGTCCGGTATAGTTTTTTTTTTCGAACTTGCTTATCGTTGTGATATGTTGGAGTAACTAAAAATAATCCTGCTAGCATTTGAGCATATAAAGATAATGGTAATTATAACTGAATACGGCTCTGTTTTTTTCTTGGTTATTTTAATATACCTACCTCAAACGCTATATTACGGGTTTTGATTGAAGAGGTAAATTATGTTCACTTTTTATACAAAATATACAATTGATTTGGGGCCATGAAAATTTATAATGAAAAATGTAGAAAAACTATTGTTTGAATCAACGTTCTTTCCAAAACAAAGTGTTTTTGGATACGAAATAATAATACTTATATAGATATTTCTCAAAACATTTTTTTGTAATACCGAGAGTTCATACGATCTTAACATTTACAATTTGTATGCGGTATTTCATTAATAAATATTTTCACTATCAAATCGTTACCGGAGCCTTAACACTAACTAAAACTATATTAATTAATCTTTTTTTTTAATCGAACGGGGTAAACCTTTAGGTGGTCCCGTTGGCACCAAGTCGGTGGCTGATAATGGGATCTTGGAGAAATAGGTTGACGTCGATATTTCTTATTTGGTTACATGACGTTTCAATTTTATCTTTGGCATTTTTATGTATAACATTATTTCTATTTAATCGGCTGTTCTCTTTTAAGGTCTCCGCCGACTAGATCGTACCATACCATGACCGTAGCATGAACGTATCAGACAAAAAACTATTCTTTTTATTGAACAGTATGAGACCGTGTTGGCCGGCGCCGGAACGTCCTAGTGGGCATAGTCTCATACCTTTCAATACAAAGATTAGTTTTTGTCTCACACGTTCATGCTACGGTCATGGTATGGTACGGTCTAGTGGGCAGAGGCCTTTACGGGTCGCGTTTTAAAGCATAATAAAAGAGACAGAAGAGTATTAGGCATCAAAAACCTTGGCAGAAAACGCGTTTTCTTTTCTTTAGCCTATTAGTCTGATTTAATAGGGCAATATTTTTAATTATTATGTATTCATTTTCCTTCAATGTTATGAGGAAAATATTAGACTTCATTGAATAGTTTCAATCTTATCTACCTACTCACGTGAGGTAAACCCATTACCCGCTACAAGTTGTCAATTTATCTAAATACCTTTTGTAATTTTTCATAGTTAATCGGTTAATACCCGTGAAGTTTCACGGTTGCTTTCCGTTTCAATTTGAGTAGTCATAAACACGTCTTGGAAATTCTATTGTAATAAAATGTAATTGCCGTATTGTCGTTGTTTAATGATCTACCAGTAGTAGCCATAGCCAACTACTGAATTGTGCTGCCGCAGGTTGTACTCCTGTAGAATCTATTTATATTAGGTCATCATCATCATTAGCCTACGATAGTCCACTGCTGGACGTAGGCCTCTCCTATTAGCTATGCGTATAAATGCACACACCATCAGCCTATGATAGTCCATTGCTGGACGTAAGCCTCTCCTACTAACTATGCGTATAATTGCATTAGGAGGTAAATACCCATAATCGCCACGCTGGGCAAGCGGATTGGCAATCGCAGTAATGTGTCCACTATGATGACGCTGCTGCCCATCACCAATCTTTTATCAAATAATGGTCAGTGACACTTCAATCCCTATATTAGGTCATTACCTATGAAATTGGCGTTTGTATGGAGAATTTAGTGAAAAGTCTATGGGTATGTAATGTATACCCAGGCCAGGCCATTACCTTTTATATCTAGCAGTTCAGAGAGCAGCATCAGTCATTTCGTTTATGCGTACCTATCTCGTAACTTTTTGATTCGACTACTACTTATTTCGCTTGGCTTTAAGTTATTTCATGAGTTATATGGTAAGCGGCTGTGTTTCAATAAAACAAGGCATACTAGCAAATCTCTGGTCAAAGACTGTTAACCTGACAGAACCATAAACGGAGTACCTAGAAAATAATTGTAATAATTATTATTTATATGATACGTCGGCAATAAATACAGATTGCTATCAGCCGAGTGGGATGAGTGTATTATCAGTGGAAAGTCGACACGATTAAGATATAATTATTTAACTGTGTCAACGCTTTAACAAAATACATAATTATGCAGTAATACCTAATGTAACGCTATAACAAAACCATACTATTTTGAGGACATAATAGTAATATATTTTTCTTCAAAATAAGTAACTATGCAGGTAAAATCGTTACTTACAATATTTTAACATTTCACATAGGTACTGTGTCACAAAATATATTATGTTACTATCACTCACCCAGTAATTTAGCTGCAAAATGTTAAGAAATTTTATTTCATTAGGTTTTGTACATCTATAATTCCATATTAGGTTAGTCCTTTTTTTACAATATTGTACTATTACAGTACTACTAGTTGAACCATTAAAATAGTTGTTTGAATCGGACGGCTTATTGCCAATTTTCTATATATTTCCACCCTTTCATTTAATTATTTGACATTTAAAGCATACATGATATTATCTCAAAGATAAGGGCAGGCAAATATTAGTGTTAATGATATAGTTAATAAAAATATAACGAATTATCTCATTACAACTCAGAACCAAAAGTATGACAAAGCAGAAAAAATGTGTGAACAGAAATTACAACACACATTCTTAATAAATTATTTTCACGGTTTTTACCACGAACCGAAAACTTTTTATTTAATACAATATAATTAAAATTAAACTACATTACGTCATGCTAATAAAAAATGTTTAATTAGCATAGTCAACATACCGATATTGCTCCATTTAACTTCAATATACTAAAGTAACTAAGCCATTTTAAATAAGTTTTTGTATTGAAATGTTTTTAATTATTTAGTCAGCGGTGACGGTCATTGTCGTACACCTGTCGAGGTCGTTGGCTATTCAATTGGAACAAACGATACTCTATTCTACTTCTCAGAGTCAAAGCGGCTTAAGAACCTTATTATATCGAAAGAATACAAGATGTTCATCATGACACTCATGATAACACAAAATTTCCCTTAGGACTCATATCTAAATCTCGAAAAAATAAATTCGCTTCTTCGTACAAAGTTGATCAGCTGATCGGGTCACTTTGATTGAATATGATGATCCATTTTTCCGCCATAGGGTATAAGATATGAATATGTAGTATGTATTTTAATTAGAATTATCTAATGATATTGATATACATGTATTGTAATCATGGCACACTATGTTCATTTTTGAACAATTTTAATCTAACTATTTAAGTAATAACTCAATAACTGTTTCCTTAATTATTTGTGGTTGAATTATCAAATAATATTTATAAAAGTAATTATAATTGGCTTATTGATACTGCACATAAAATATGAAGAAATAGCCCATTAAAATAACACGAGATATACATGAGCGTATTGGCACATATTTTAGCACGATGGTCGAACATATACATATTTAGTGTTGCTGTTGGTATTGTGATACGAACAAATAAAACATGGAAGCCGCACGCCATACTAAATTGCCTTTCAAAAACAGTCCTGAATTTTAGTTGACATGTGTCACCCCATCTTCAAAGCATCACGGTAATGAATTTCAATATCAACCTATAAAATCTTAAAGCGTCATTTCAAAATAGTTGTGATTAGTCCATCAAAGTTTTGATTGGCTAAATTCATTGTGCATTTGTCAAAGGTGTTGCGGCGACATATGTATGTGCGGTGTTAAGAAAAGCGCTATGTTCTGCCCATCTTGGCACAATTGTTCTTGGGGGCATTTTTGAGCTGGCGTTAGCCGTCCATGTTAGATATGGTCGCAGGTATTGTGTGGTTGCAAATTAAATAAATTCAATATTTTATCATTAAGCTACTGGACTAATTAAATTAATAGTTGATTATCGTTTGAATGTCAATATGACGTGGCCTCTCCTATTAACTATGCGTATAAACGCATTAGGAGGTAAATGCCCATAATCGCTACGCTGGGCAAGCGGTTTGGCGATCGCAGTAATGTGTCCACTATGATGACGCTGCTGCCCATCATCAATATTTATCAAATAGTGGTCACTGATACTTCAATCCCTTATTCGACTCTTACGACACTCGCAGGAGGAGTTGGGGTGGTGACAAATGAATTCTTACTGCTGTCACCACACGGCCTGATTGTAATGATTTATCGTAGGGGAAAACAGGTTAATGGTAGTCAGCGGGCAATAGTAGTCATAGTCACCCACACATCTACACAGACGAAGTGGATTTCTCTCTACTAATACCAGATAAAGTGAATTTACAATGTTTAAAACTAAGGCGTAATAAAAAAGCGTGAATAAAACAAGTTTACTTGATTAATGAAATGAAACTATTTAGTTATAATTTGCGGAAATAAAAAAGCGTTCACATCCTTATTACATTGACGTCATTTTTACGCTCATTTGTGTATCTATATTTAAGGACCGTATCTAAATGTAAGTAGACAACTTTAGGGCCCTATAAATACGTATACTCAACTTTATATAACAAAAACTGTTCAGTATATTATGAACCCTATTAATGGGTATGATTTAAGATCAGAAACAATATGTCATTCCGTTAAAATCAATGAAATGGATCTGATTAACTTAGAGACACGGAAAATAATTTTGGACGACTGGTGTAAAATTAAGAACATAACAATAAGAAAGCTCGTCAAAAAGTATAAGTTCACTTCTGCAGGCATATACAAACCGAGAAATAAGTTCGCTAACACTTTAACTTTAGAATATCTGCCCAAGAGTGGAAGAAAACAGGGACCATGGGACCCAGCGTTGCATAAGAAAGTAGTACGAATATTTTTACAAAATCCTACTCTTTCTGTCCAATGCTACCAAAAAAGCGAAAACTCCGTCTTTTATGATACAAAAAATTAAAAAGAGACGTAATCTAAAGACATATAAAAAACAGAAACAACCTAAAAGAGATGAAAAAAAGTCGTATCAGTTAGAAAACGGACAAGTAAACTGTATGATCATTTTCTGACTAAGAAAAAGCAATGTATTATCATGGACGACGAAATGTACTGCAAACTAGATTTATAAACGACCCCTGGACCTTAGTATTGTACCATGCCCGCTGGAAAAATTCTCTCTAAACAAGATACAGCCATCAGTGTTGAAAAAATTGGTAAATAATATTCGTATGGCAAGCAATTTGTCAACGTAGCATGCGTTTCAATTTTTTTTTCACCACAGGTATTTAAACGCTGAAGTATACCAAGAAGAGTATTTAAAAAAATAAGACTGCTGCCTCTCATTAAAAAGCATAGGATGCGTACTTTGTTTTGGCCTGATTTGGAACCATGCTATTACTCGAAAGCCACCCTTGAATGGCATAAAACAAACAAGGTTGATATGGTCGAAAAAGACATGAATCCCTCCAAGTGCACTGAAGTACCCCCAATCGAAATGTACTTGGCTTTTATGAAGCGGCAGCTTCAAAAAATGCCAGAGCTGCAACATCAGCCGACGACTTAAAAAAAAAGTGGAACAGGGTGTCAGGAAATATAGCAAATGTTGTCGTCCAAAATCGAATGAAGGACATCCAGAAGAAAGTAAGATTGACGGCTAAATAGCGGTCCTATGGCAGTCTCTTTAGAACATAGTTCTAGAAAAAGTGTTATATTTTAATTTATTTTTTGTTTTATTTCAAAATATTACTTAATATTAAAGTTGTGTCACTTTTATCTTGTCTACTTATAATTCGATACGGTCCTTACTTGATACTGTTTATGAATTACTGATTTTTCCCATAATATAATAGTATATGTTACGTACATGTATCTACTATGCATTGATTTTTCTTATAATAAAATAGTATCTGTTAGTTACAACTACTCATTTTCACGCTTTTCCGAAGTAACAGCGATGAATAAAAGGACGAGGTACCTGTACCTGTTAATAGTTGATTGAAAAATCAGCTAAATATGTGCTTATGGTACGATGTAAGAGTTAGTACTTAATTTAAGAATAGTGACGATGTTCTACGTCTTAAATACTTAATAGCTTACGTTAAACGTATCTAAGTTTAGTAAGAGTTACGTTAAGAGAGAAGAGGTATTATTATCTTGTGGGAAGCTAAGATTATGATACGAGTAAATACAATAGGACAAATATAATATATTTTTGTGTACATTATTATCAACCCTGCATTAATTATATTCATATAGTCATGGAATCAGTGTCAGTTGGTTAGATATAGCAACCCTACATTAAAATAAATAGAATTTCTAAATATATCTAATTTTTTTATTTTTAGACTACGATATACCTAATAGACTACATATAATTTACTATTTATTACATTATTATTATCCTTACTTGGGTGTGAATAAGTTTGCCTCCTTTCAAATGCCTCCTTCTTTTGTTGCTAAGTTATTTTTATCGACTGCACATGGGTATAGGGGCTTCCCAAAAGCTATCTAGGTACTTTATTTTAACAAGTGTTTCCTTATAATTATGGTCGTCCCATTATGCTTCAAATACCACCCGAGTCGACTAGGGGATTGAAGTGTCACTGACCATTATTTGATAGAAGATTGATGATGGGCTGCAGCGTCATCATAGTTGTATTATATTCGACCGCGTTATCATAGTCGATCGCGAATCCGCTTGCCCAGCGTGGCGTCTATGCATATAATAATTATAGGAGAGGCCTACGTCCAGCAGTGGACTGAGATAGGCTGATGACGATAATATGATGAATTCAACGACTATAATGTAATACAACTTCGTGTGCATTTAGGTACAGTCTGTGTCAAATACATTCTGGCAGCCAAAGTACCTAGCCAAATATTTCAGTACATCGCGTATTTAGTGTGGTGTACAGGACTTTGACTGTACCTAATACGATTTATGTCTCTGTAGCACATCAACTACAACGACCTGTGAAGCGTTGAGTGTACAATAAGTATTTAATAAATTTTCTTCAATATACATTTCTCTAAAAATGGAAGACACATAATTTAATAAGTATTATATTTAGTTGTGTTTACTTAACTTTTTATTCATTACATATCATAAACGTACATTATCATTTTATTGCATACTATAGTGTAGATAACTGTGCGTTGAGGCGTGATTCTTTATAGAATAACAAAAGTATTTAAGTATCAGATTTTATAAACCTTTCACTCAGTACATTTACTAAGGGTACCTAGGTATAAGAATTATTTTAATTCTCTGTATATCCAAATCGATTAGTCTCGTTTTAATGAAATAATGTTAAGATCCATTAATCTGCATACAACGCTATTTGATACACTTAACCTAGTTCAGAAATGACCCACTGTCAATAATAATTTACTTGAATATTTCAAGATGTTAGAGAATAAAGCCGACAAGGAATAAACTGCACATTCAACGTCAAGCATTATTTAGTCTGCACAAATGTACGCGCATGATAAATTTGAAACTTATTTCAATAACGTATTATTGAAGAAAGTCCATCATTAAACTACATAAACTAAATTGAATTCACAATTTCATACTATGAAGCTACTTATCATACTTAGCAGTAGCCTAATTGTTTAGTAGTAGCGATGTAAGTGTACTTGTATAATTATGTGCATTGCTGCACTATTTCTTAAAAAAATGTTAAATCATTTAAACTATATATTTTAATGTTGCTTTTATATTTAACTGATGTTGAAATTCGAAAAAACGCGTTATATTACTCTGAATGTTATATTTTTACGAAAGTTTTAATACTTTTCTTCAAAAGTATCTGTTTATCTGCCATTGTTAAAATTCAATCAAGACTCAATTAATAAAAAGTATGTTATTACTTACTTATGTCGATAAAATTTTCCCAGGCCGCTGACAACTATTCAACGTTTCCATTCAATGTTTATTCTTGGAGCACTTATTAAATCTTCGAACTAATAAGCGAGTGACAATCGGGTAGTGGCACACTCGACTGAGCCAGCATAGCGGCGCGAGCGCCTTCGCTATTATTCGCATAACAATCTCGAACCAGCACTGAACAACCGGTATAACTTTGATCTACAATCACACGTAGCTTCAACTAATCTCGAGTCCTAGATATACTGGAGATGTAGGAGTATAAATAATTGCAATATGAGGCTCGCACGCCGTGTTTAACAAAGATCACTATTCGACACGTGAGGACGATTATATACAACTATATTATAATATCTAATATTATGCTTGACGTTTGTAGTTCACTTACTTAAAACACATAAAATGACGTGTAAGTAAATAAAGTTTACCTGCCTGATAAAAATACACTTGTACTAAATTATGTTTGTGAGTTTTTGTCTCTTTTGCATTTCGATGTATTGTGTTTAATTCACTACGTAATTGCGTAAACATTTAGAAATGTATGTAAATTTCAAATATTCACCAAAATAAATAGGTAAGTACCTAACAATCAACTAAATTATGTAATTATTATAATATTTAACCTGGTATTATCATGATTTTTCCTGTGAGTCTGGATGTAAAAGCTCTCCTTATCACGATACATAATTATGTTTACATTCTACGCAATTAATAATATTGCGGCACCCACCTCTAGGGTCGCCGTGTGGTGACTGCAGTAATCCACCCTAACTCCTGCCGCGGGTGTCGTAAGGGTCGACTGATCATTATTTGATAAAAGATTGATGATGGGCAGCGTCATCATGGTGGACATATTACTGCGATCGCCAATCCGCTTGCCCAGCGTGGCGATTATGGCCATTTACCTCCTAATGCATCTATACGCATAGTTAAATTAAATAGGGGAGGCCTACGTCCAGCAGTGGACTATCATCGGCTGATAATGTCATGTATGTCACCTCTAGGGTTGGTAAACTTCGATATTTTTTCTTTGGTGTATGACATCTAATATTTGAATTTATATATAATAGTAGTGCTACTACTTAAAAAATGCAACTGAAGAAATATTTCATAAAACAATTTGAGTTGTTCCTCAAAATATATAATATTATTATGCCGATTTTTATTTTATGGTAGTCTTTAAAATTTTCCAAATTTGGATATTTTCATATTTTTTCTACTCAAAATCGCGAGCTCTCTCGATCCTCATTAGCACAAAAAAGTGTCACGAAAATTCCATACTTTTTTTGTCTTCCACTGAGTTACGGTCGAAGAGAGTGTATGAAAAATAGTAACTGATAGGATTTTTTTTGGGACACATTTTTATTTCTATCAGGATGGAAAAAGCTTGTGATTCTGAGCAGAAAAAATGTAAAATAGTCCAAATTTGGAAAGTATTAAAAAACTACAACAAAATAAAAATCCGCTGTATTACGACAATCACCTAAATTAAAAGTGAGGACATCAACTTACATATGACACTTTTTTAACCTACTTGATTTACACGTTCTGTGATATTAATCTGCGCGTACAAAATGCACAGAATCATCAGAAATTTACGCAGCTGGTCAATCACATGCCGGCCTTCACCTCGAAAGGCGCACCTGACCGGTATTCCTATCGCTATGCAACTATTCAGCTACCGTAAATAAGGGTACTTCCTACGATCCTTTCAATGGGAAGCTAGGGATATAACCATAGTATAATAGACCATAATCTTCGTAGCCTAGTTGGTACGAGTATCATATTTGAATGAAAAATTTAAGCGCACTGAACAAATTATTTTTCTTCTTCTTCTTGAAAAATGAAATGAAACAAAATTTATTTATGACAAGCAGAATTTGCATTATATAATATACATTTTACAAATAAGCACACAACAACAACTTGCCACAAAAGGGTCACAACTCAGCATGTAGCCTAAGCCTAAGCCAGCGCTGTTCTTCCGTTGTGACCCACCAGGTATGTACAATTGTACATTGTCGACGAGGAGACCACGCTGGCAAACAAGAAAACATAGATACAGAATTATAGACTTTACTTAAAACTAAACATATACTACCACTACTATATTTTTATACTGTCTAATTGACTAGTCGGTCTTATTTTTATTGTTTTGAAAAAATAAATCCTGCCATAAAATCCTGGTGAAGGGTTCTTTTATATAATATTGACATTTATAAGTGCAATGCACCGTGCCTAAATTGATTAAACTTTATTTTGTTGTTTGTTTGGTAGTGACCCTGCCTACAAAGCTGGAGACTCCGAATTTCCTTCCCAGTAATGCGATTTTTTTGTGGGTTTTCCATATTTTTTTCTTGCGTAATGGATGTTGTATTATTATATTGTTCGTACATGTTTTAGTACCTCATACACATCACATCATCAACCTAGATAATCTCTACTGCTGGACAAAGGCCTCTTCTATTACCTAAGCGTTTGGACGCAGTAGGAGGTAAATGCCCATAATCGCCACGCTGGCCGAAAGGGTTGGCGATCGCAGTAGTGTGTCCACTCCACTATGATGATGCTTCTGCCCATTATTAAACATCAATCAATAAATGGTCAGTGACATTTCAAAGCCCTTAATTGGCTTTTACCACACGCACGGGAAGAGTTGGG
>JALPQI010021699.1:0-21028 GCA_025490895.1 Thaumatotibia leucotreta
TAGACAAACCGTGATTCTAATTTTAAAAGTAGTAGGATCCACGGGAAAAACATGTCCAGTGCTTAAAAAAATCAGGGCTAATTCACACCTTATTCTGTTAAAAGTAAGGTGGTTTTTTCTTCTGTAATTTGAGTTGACTAGACATGTTCTTTCCGTGAACCCTTCAATTACTTTAAAATGAATTAGCGATTGACAATGACAGATGGCAACCTAATGTAAATTAATTAAATTGACTTCCTAATTTTATTTTATTATTTTTGACATGTAAAATTTTTAATTTTATGAATAAATGAATATGAATAATAAATGAAATAAACAGTTAATTTACGATTTGATTGCATAGGGCTGTAGACCGGGGAACCTAGTTGTACCGTCAATTGTTTTATTCCAAAATTAGTACAGGAATTCCTTCACTTTAGATATATCCACCGAAAAGACGATTATCTGAATCTGACAATGATCAAACAGAATGACACGTCACAAACAGGCCAAGGAATTGTCCCTTGACCGACCAACGCTCTTGGCCGACATGTCTTGGCCTGCCAATGTTAATGACAGGGATGCGCAGGAATCTTCCCGAGGCTTTTGATCTCATGGTCATGGAGCAAGGGCATTTGAAAGGGTGTGTTCGGAAAGTGATGGCAAGGGAGATATATTTATATATGGTCTTCGCAAACACTTTCGCTTACAGTGTAAGAGATAAGCGTAGGTAACCACACTAGCGCCCCGCCTGTTGACGTAGTACAGTCGACGTCAATGATATCATTACGATTTAGGTGCCAAAAATTTATTTACACGACCTTAATGTCAAGGCAATAAAGTCGTGTAAATATATTTTTGGCACTTAAACCGTAATGATATCTTTGATGTCGACTGTACCTATCACCGAAAGCATTAATAACTACTCAACGGCGTCTTGACCCTATGCCAAATACAGTCATCCAGCTAACTGATACTTAAGGTTAGCTGGAAGAGATACCTTATAGGGGCAAGTTCCCTTTGTGCCTACATTTCTTTATAACTCGTGTTGTAACATATTCTGTGTACAATAAAGTGATTTGGTGAAGCAATCGCCGACCGCTGGGATAGATCCCTTAGTGCGGTAATGGGTTGGTTCAGGGCTAAAATAATAATATCGATAATTCGTGCCACAAGTAGGTATGTGCATCCGCGACACACGGCATAAATTCAGATCTGTAAAATAACTATTTGGATTTCATGACGGAGCAGTTATCCCCACCATAATTACCCAGAGCACCCGGCACCATCAAGATTAATAATGCTTTTTTTATATGGTTTTTTAGGTTCTCTAAATCATCTCCGAAAATTGTTTGTACGAATATTACATCGCAACCAACTTTTCGCATAAAGTCATTTCGCCGAATGATCATGTTCCAATTGTATTTTATGAAATCGTTTCATTTCCCAACTAAATGGTTGGCAATTCTATCTTTGGGCTTGGTTTTTTATTGGAACTTTTTGTAATACTTACATATTTTCATGTGGTTTATGGTTTAGTTGGTATAATATACATTTAGTTAACTAATTATTACCAATTTTTTTTTGGTGTAGGGTCATAAATTTACTTTGCAAGGATGTAACTGCCATTTGGGGTGAATTTTTATACAGATATTTTTTTGATTTTTAATAGTAGCTTACATAGGGTTTTATATTAATGTTTTTATACAATAAAAAGTCGAAACCGACAAAACCGGTGAGGGGTCGCATTACCGAGGGAATAACAAAACAGTCGGTTCTGGCGCTTCGCCGGCCGCTGCCGCGGCACGCTCGCTTCGCTCGCTCGGCTCGCGCGCTGTAAGGTCACGGTTTAACCTAACACTCCTACTCGCTTCGCACGTCGTCGTACCTAATTGGGCTCTGTGAGATGTTTTTTTAACGGTATTTTTTTTAGGAAAGTTCAGACACATGGATTTCAACAAACAGGTTAAGAAATCTGCATATATATATTTTTTAACGAATGAGCTTCATATTTGTCTAATACAAGTACATACATGAGCAGGCGATCGGTTTAAATGTGTACCTATTTCTTACTTAGTTCAAGTCAAAAGTTGCCACATATATGAAAAGGACACTGTTAGACTGACGAAACGTGGACGAAACGTTATTCGTCTAATAGTTATTAGGCCTAGTGAAAGATTTAACAAGTGATTAGTATGCTAAGAGCATTGTGTCATTACAATAATCCGTTTTATAATAATTCTGCCAAATGAAACGTTGTCATACAAAAATTTGCTAATAGTTGGTTGTCAAAGTGAACCATCGGCGAAATGTTGGTTGGCAAATTAAATTCGGGCAAAAAAAGTTCGGAGAAAAGGCAGAACACCGGTTTGTTAGTTTTTGTTACATTTATGAATAAATTCTTGTTGAAGCATATATTATAAAGTGATTTACTACGACTACTAATATGAAGGAATTGCTTGTATGAAAATCGGGTTCGATGTTCATGTAAAAACAATTCATACAGAGCTTTTGTGAAAGCAGACTTTGTTAGAAAAAAAATATTTATGCTTTGTACAAAGCTCAATTTATGACAAACCTTGCTAGCTTTTCACGGTTATGGCTGCAATAAATAAACACGGTACAGAGAGCCTATCGCGAAATTCGTGAAGTACGATCGATATGTTGCTACTCTGTCATACATACGTACGAATTCACAAGTGCAACAGAGAACCCCCGGGACGTGTTGTAAATCGGACGTAAATAAAAAAGTTATCGTGCGAATGTGGTTTGCAATTTGCATAGAAACAGGACAAATTGGACCCGGCTTAACGTTCCATGTTCCGAGTGCATTCTGAATGAAAAAGTTCGTTTTAGCATATCCATTTAAATGTGGATTTATGACTGCTTTTTGTTGAAGGAAAACATTATGGAGAATGAGTAATTGGAAGTGCATAGCTTGAATTGTAATTACCAGTGATTAGGTGTGCAAGTTTATAAAGTTGTCACAATTCAGTTTAATTTTAATTGGGTATTTTCTTAATTAGTTTGGTTTCCAGAAAAAATATTTTTGAAGTAGGCTCGACATCGATTTTTCCTCTCATATATAAAAATATACAAAATTAAGTTTAGATACCAGTAACTTTCTGATAACTCACAAAACTAAAATGAGAAATACCCATTCAATAGCCCAACCATGAGCTGCTTACTTTCTATCCACCCTGCTTATACTCGCGTATTGGTGTGAGCGAGTCGGATAGAAACTAAACGTAGCGCCATCTCATGGTACGGCTAAAGGGAGGAATACAACACCAACCACACCTAATACTTACGACGATCAATATTACCCAACAGATTAGTATGAAATTACCATACAACAAATTTTCGCAGACAGCGGACAAGAGCAGACGGTATGGTGCATGCAACACGCCTTGGTATAGTTATCATTGTCACTTAATTTTGGGAATGTTTTTATTCATAGAAAGCGGGTGAGTAGTAAAAACGTTTGGTAATCTCTATTTTAAGCCTTACTCTTTAACATAGTTTCATGATTTTGATAGTTTTATGATTTTTGTGCATGCAAAAAATACGCAAGTAATTATAGCGGGTTACACTAATTAGCTACACATTCTGTATCGCGGAAGAGCAAAGCAATATTGTTCATCCTTGAATATGGACTTCCGCAAAGTAACGCCTGATTCAATTAATTTCATGATTTTGTTTCAAATTTTTTGATGTAACCGTTTTTGAAAATTACAGGGCATAAACCACAGATCAGTATAGATAGCTAACGGTGGCATGGAACATGTCGCAGCGTTATGGCCGATAGGCCTTTATAGTGTGACAGATGCGCGCCCTATGAGCCAGTCGCAACTTACCCGCGACTGCAGGATGAGCTCGGACATATCCGCAAAATGCCGAATTGTGCCGTTAATTCTTGTAAAAATAGGAGTGTAAATAAACATTTCAAGGACTATTGAGTCACGTACCACATGAAAGCATTGATTTTTTTAGTTATTAGTTGACAAAACCACGTATTTTTACAAATAATATATAACAACAAACCGCTGACATAAATGTCATAATGATTTTACTTGGGCGTACCAATTGGTTGAACTATTCAGTGACAAATTGTATGTGCGTTTTACATTGACGGCTTAGAATAGCAAGCAAGTTGCAATTTGGTAAGTGACCGTGCAATGTATCCAATTGCTAGCGATATTCACAACCGTCCTGTCATTTCTTGGTACGGCCGCTGCGAGCAGGCCGCGAACTAGAGGTACGACTGACCGTGCCGATGACAAATAGGGTCGATAAATTGTTGATGTATTTGATTATATTCAATTTTTCTTTCATATTTTGACCTTTGTATAAATATCTTATCTTCATAAAGGTAAAACAATATATATAGATTATATCGCGTATTATATTATTTTGAGCCTTTTACAATAACCGTTGTCAAAGGTTGAAATTGTTTTATTTAAATATGTGACCATCGCGGAAACGGCTGATAACATTATATTTATTAAGGGTACAACCGTCTAAATAATTATTTGTTCATGTGATTCCCAGCCACAATTAAGATAATGTCGTTAATAAATTGCTTTGTTCATATTCAAATATATGTTTATAATTGTCATTCTGTAGTTTATTATTTACAAACCAGATCCGACAACACGAAAGTAAGAAAAAAGTTTTCTAATTTATTATTAAATAACATAAAATGAAAACAAACAATATAAGGACTTAACTTAACTACCTATAAATAAAAAAAATGGCCTTAATCGCCGTCAGTGGGCAAGGTACCCAGAAGGCTGGCCGCATTCCCCCGTTGTATAGCTATACTTAAACGCTGTGCAAGGTACTGGCCAGCCCTCTGGTCGCCTGAGGTCTCTCTTAGGCGAGCCGCTAGATCTTTAAAAAGTCCATGTGCACTTGGCCCCCATGGCCCCAAGGTCTCCACACCAAACGCCGCAAACATGTAGCTGGTTCCTAAAGCAGCATATTTGCGGCGCTTGAGACTTTCGGCTAATGATGCCGCGGCGCCAGCAGCAACGCCGGTGACCGAAACATGGGACGGCGCCAGAGTGTCAACGCAGGTGGCGTCCCAAACTAGCGGCCGGCCCATGCTCCAGGGCACCAGCGTCATTCCGTCAGGCCTCTTGCCTTCGTCCCTGGCCAGACCGTTGGGCTCTAGGGCGGCCGGTATTTTCGCGCTAACAAGGGCGCGACGGATAACATAATGTTTATAAAGATTAGATACATCGTCCAATGCGATATTTTAATCTGTATTTATTTGGTTGTCTATTGTTTGCCCGACAGTTATTTAACATAATATTCATATGCCCGAATCTAACTTGCCCGAATTTCATTTGCCCGAATGATTTGTTTACCATAAAAATTGTATGACATACTGCTTGTTTACCCGAATATTACCTTCCATAATCATACAATGCCATCCTATTTCTTTTCCATATTATTAAGTGCAATAATATGGTTTAATAGAATATTCATATGCCAGAAGCAATTATTGCCATATTAATTGCTGGCCATATTATTAAGTGCAATAATATTATTTAATGGAATATTCAAACGCCATCAGTAATCATCAGTTTTTTTTTTCAAATAAGTACTAGTTATATTATTAAAAGTTACAAGCGTTTGAAAAAACGGGCTTCTGGGAACCGGTTGACGAAGCCCCGCTGCGCGGGGCTTCTATTTCTGCTCTAAGGGATGAAAGGTACCTAACGAACCTATCCAGGTTAGGGTGGGGGAACTACAATATGTTCTTTTTAATGCGGGGGGCTTCGCCCCCCGAGCCCCCCTTGTGGGGGGCTCCGCCCCCCCCGTCCCCCCTTTTTTGGTTTTACAAAAATGAGGATGCGTAAACAATGAATTAAAAATACTTAAGTATTTTTTAGTCAACGCTTTTAACTCCGCCCTACCCTAGAAACCTAACCAATCCAAGTTGGTTTTGCCCTGGTTTATTACTTGAACATATTTTTAAACCATTAACCTAGCACTGTGTATGCACAAAATTAAGTAGGCTAAACGAGTAGGATGCCATTTAACATTATGACAAATATTCTCGGCCAAAAAATTTAGGACGACGTTATGCGACACCACAGGCACCCAGAATACTAACCTAACCTACTTTTTAATAGCAGTTTCACTTTGTGGAGGGTCATTTGGATGACAAGTTATGTTATGGCATGTAATATTTACGGATTCCGATGATTCTGACAAAAAACATTATGGAAATTGTCTTTTCTAGTAGCTAATTTGGATGACAAACGATGTTGTGGCATGTGATAATTACGGATTTCGATGATTCTGACAAATGACATTATGAAAATTGACTTTATGGGAAACAAAGTTTCTGGCAAATGATTAATATAGTAAACAATAAGTATGGCATAAGATGTTATGAGAAACAATATTATGTGTGTTGAATAGGATGGCAAATAAAATTATGGCAAATGAAATTCTGGCAAATGGGGGTATCCCGTATTTATTTCTTATTAAATGATAGATCGAATTTAATGTTTTTCTTAATATTCCGGCCTTATCAAATATCTATGGATAATAATTTATCGACGTAGCCTCCTCTCTAGTGCCGCATCATATGGTAGCGCTTTAGCCAATCACAGCGTGGCAAAGGTCCGACCTCGGAGACACCGAGACTCATTACAATTTCGCTTCGTTACAAATCTCTCTCTTTCATATATCTATGGCATAAACCGAAAAACATAGCGTCGTTTCGCATTCCAAAGGGCAACGTACGACTGAACAATAAATAAATTTGCGCCATGCAAATATCTCGCCAACTTTCTACTCATGGATATTTCAGTGATGGATCGCGTGGCCTCGGTGGCCTCCCCCGGCCACGGTGACAGTTGTCAGATGATGGATTACTTGTTTGTAACACCTCCATAATCGGTATTTTAACTCTGAAGTGTAAATAAATGAAAGACAAATCTGACGCGTGAAAAAAGGAGCTCTTTATGACGTCTGTTGAATTATGTGACGTATTTGAATAGTCTAAGGAAATTTATGTATATAGAATTGATTTATTATTAGTTATTAGCCATACTTGTAAATTACAACAATGTGGCTTATTATCTTTGTATTCAAGTTTACTAATTGTCAAGCGTGGGCGATGCATGGTGCGCAAACAGTTATTAAATTGATTTCTAAGTAATTAAAATGTTAAATAATACAATGGTAACATAACAAAATAATAGAGTATTCCTAAATGTACTACGAGTACGCTGTTATAATATAATGTTTGATTGACGTTTACCATCACTCTAAATCGATTTATTTTCAAAAATATTATTGTACGTATTTAAAAGGGCTTAATGTATTTTTTTTGCAATCTACAACAATACATTTTATCGTCGTTAAATATTTGATTGACTGTAAAAAAATCTTATTCTTTAAAAATTGTAAGACAGAAGTAGTTTGATACGACGAGTGCAGTTTATAGCTTGAGTAAGTCCTCGTATGCCGAAACGTGGATCCGCGTACGAGAAAACAATTAGAAATATTTTTTTGTGGATTACTCCTACAAAGGTGCATTTAGACCAAACGAGCATTCGCTCATTCTATCCCCCACTCTACGAAATCAAAGAATTTCGACGAATCACGTTTTGAGTAACGAACGAATTTCGTGGAGTGGGGGATAGAATGAGCGAATGCTCGTTTGGTCTAAATACACCTTTACAGGCCACACCTGGCCGGTATAGAGGTGTTTACATTATAACAACTCCACGCCAACGCGGCAGAAACTCTACTCATACCTACTTTCGACGAGTAGTCGACTGGTTGATCCATCCAATGGTCACTAATGGACAACGCGGCGTGAACGAGTGGGCAATGAAAATAGTTGCTTATGTCACGTCAGTCGCAAACGCATGGTCGCCGCGTGGACAACGTGTGGTCAATGTGTGACCGACGAGTCGTGGTTGACTTTTAGTGTACGACGCGTAGACCATTCGTCGTACACTACTTAGATATATTTTTTTTAAATTAATCCTAGTACGAATGACATAGGATTTAAATTTCAATATTTGCCATAGAGTCGAGTCGCCGTTGAGTCGTTATAATGTGCGAAGACCTTAGTAGGTACCTACATGATAATTGATAACGTAACGCAAGCTTTGTCCGCAATCGCAATAGCAATAGTCAGTCGCAATAAACGTTGAAACATTTTGATATTTACGTCTCTGCAATAACTTCAATTGAAATAAAATCGCATTTTCCCGTTCAACTAATACCCTTTATGGAGGTAATCGGTAGAAAATCCTTTGTTTTTGCTTTGATAAAAAGAAACGATGATATAAACATTTTTACGAGACGCTTCTAACAGGGTTTCAGTTTACGCAGGCAACATTGTATTTGCAGACTTCAAACCGGGAGCATTTTTAAATTCTTTGCCATTCTCATTTTGTAAAGCGTTTTTTAAATGGTTCGCTCGTCTATTTCGGGCGTAAAAACGCCCAATCGGCATTGCTTTGATCGCCGGGGCGAGGCAGCCACGCTCTGGTGATCGTTGAGGGGTTTTATTTTTATATTTCATTGTGGGATAATCTGTAGCTTATCTGTACGTGGTTTGCGACAGATTATTCGAAAGATTTGCAGCCATTTTTGTGAACCATACGAGACTGTAATGGTGTCTTACATACATGCTAGTCCAGTATTACAACTGTGGCCCAGAAGTTCAAATAAGCATCTCATCTAAGTGGATAGTTTTGCGGTATATTGATTTTGACTTTCCCGACTTTTATTTATATTTTAACAAGTAACGGGACTTAATTGCGTACACTTGCATTTATTCCTGACGTTTCGAGTATAACGTTTCGCCCGTGGGAGCAGGTAGAGGAATGTTTGAAACTTAAAATCGCACGTAACGAAATGTTCCTATAATTAACTATTTATTAGATCTTTTAAAAAAAAGGTGTTTTAATGTTTGAGGACCGAGTATGGTGGCGCGAAATGGGGAAGGCCTATGTCCAGCAGTGGACGACTATGGGCTGATGATGATGATGATGAATGTTTTGTAAAAATCCTGTCAATGCAAAGAACACATGGTTTACGTAACACACCCATCAGCCTATATCAGTCCACTGCCAGACAAAGACCTTTCCTATTACCTATGCGATTGGACGCATTAGGAGGCATATGCTATGCAAGCGGGTTGACGATCTCAGTAGTGTGTGCACTATGATGACGCTGTCAGTCATACTACAGGCCTTGTACATCTTTGCAGATGATTTAAACAGCGTCTGTTTGTAAAAAGCAACGTTTTTCGTGGCTAAATAAGCCAATTCGGGAAAGGCACATGCGTCCACATTTGCGACACACAAATGTTGTTGTTGCGCAATCAATCGCAGCCCCCTGGCGAGCATGCCGCTTGTTGCGCTTATTGGCTAATTCTTCAAACCCCGCATCGTCGTGGATTTTTCGGCCTTTTGTGATCGCACGCCTCCAGTCATCACGGTTCTCAGCGAGATCTTGCCAGGTGCGGCAATCGATACCAAATGTAGCCATGTCCCGCTTCACGCAGTCCTTGAAACGAAGCATGGGTCGCCCAACGTTACGCGTTGCACATGCCCAAGCCACCGCAAACGCCTCTGTTTCAGCAGGGCCGTAATACTTGGCAGCTGTGCAACTTCAAGAACTTTCTCGTTAGTAACTCTGTCCTTCCATGAAATGTTGAGAATATTCCGAAGACAGCGCATGTGGAAGATATTAAGCCGACGTTCCTGACCAGCGTACGACGTCCAGGTTTCAGCTCCGTACAAGAGTGTGCTCAAAACACAAGATTGGTAAACATTCATCTTGGTTGCTATAGTCAGATGTTTGTTATTCCACACTCTTGTACGTAGCCTGCCGAACGTTGTGGCCGCCCTGCCGATGCGGATATCGACCTCTCTATCAATAGAGAGGTTGCTTGACACGGTTGACCCTAGGTAACAGAATTTGTCAACCACCTCCAAAGGCACGCCTTCCAGCAGGATAGTCGGCTGGTAAGAGTAACCTTGCGCCAAGATTACGGTCTTCTTTATATTTATTGACATGGAGAACAGATCACAGGCATAGGCAAATTTGTCGAGTATGGCTTGAAGCTCCTGAGGTGTTTTTGCTACGAAGGCTGCGTCATCTGCAAAGAGCAGACTGTCGATAAGTAGGTCTACACGGTTGCGACGAGATTTGAGAAGGTTGACATTAAACAACTTACCATCTGCCCTTGTATGTAAGTGAACGCCCTGTTGCGCGTTGCCAAATGCAACATTAAGTAACAGGGAGAAATATATTCCGAAAAGAGTTGGTGCTAAGACACAACCTTGACGGACTCCTCTCCTCATTTCGAACGCATCAGAACTTTGGCAGTTAAAGATGACGCTGCCCTTCATACCTTCGTGAAAAGACTTCACTAGTTTGAGTAGCTTTGGGGGACATCCAATTTTTTTTAGTGCAAGATAAAGCCCCTCCCTGCTGACCGTATCGAAGGCCTTGTTGAGGTCGACGAAAACAATCATCAGGGGTGTGTTTTGCTCGCGACACTTCTCTTGAAGCTGGCGGAGTGTGAAAATCATGTCCGTTGTGGAACGCTGAGATCGGAACCCGCATTGAGCCTCGGGATACATGCGCTCAGCAAGACTTTGCAACTTGGACAGGATAACCTTTGCAAAAAGTTTGCCGACGATGCTTAAAAGGGATATTCCACGGTAGCAGTTACAATCGCCGCGGTCGCCCTTTCCTTTGTACAAGGTCACGATATTTGCATCGCGCATGTCCTGTGGCAATAGCTCCTCTTTCCAGCACTTACACAGTAGATTATGGAGCAGTGGTAGGTTGCACTTTAGTTTCACGACTTCCGCTAGAATTCCATCTGCCCCGGGACTCTTACCACACTTAAGTTGCGAGACTGCCTGTCGAAGGCTCTAGATTGTTATTGTCATAAATTCATTCAAATAAATGGCGGTGGTGACGGCAATAAGAATACATTTGTCACCACCCCAACTCCTACTGCGGGTGTCGTAAGAGTCGACTAAGGGATTGAAGTGTCACTGACCATTATTTGATAAAAGATTGATGATGGGCAGCAGCGTCATCATAGTGGACACATTACTGCGATTGCCAATCCGCTTGCCCAGCGTGGCAATTATGGGCATTTACCTCCTAATGCGTCTATACGCATAGTTAACAGGAGAGGCCTACGTCCAGCTGTAGACTAATATAGGCTGATGATGTATGTAATGATGTAAATGGCGGTGACACTTGAATTCCTTAAGCTAGGCGTCCACAGACCCGAATCGTACGCATCGGACGCATCGTATTTAGTATTCTTTGTATAAAAAGTCATACAAGTGCGTCCACTGTTCCGCACCATCATCATCAGCCTATATTAGTCCACTGCTGGACGTAGACCTCTCCTATTAAGTTTGCGTATGGTGCATTAGGAGGTAAATGCCCATAATCGCCACGCTGGGCAAGCGGATTGGCGATCACAGTAATGTGTCCACTATGATGACGCTGCTGCTCATCATCAATCTTGTAGAATGGTCAGTGACACTTCAATCCCTTAGTCGACTCTTACGACACCCGCAGGAGGAGTTGGTTCCGAACCATACGTATCGTAATACTTATCAGTGAAAAAAATGCGATGCGATGCATCCGATGTGTACGATACGAACATGTGGACGCCTGGCTTTAAGCGACTCTTACGACACCCACAACGAAGAACGCATTTATCACCAACGCTTCCTGAGCTGTGATGGCGACAAATGTATTCTTGCTGCCTTCACCACGAAGCGTTTCGTAACACGTTCCATGCAAATCCGATCAAGGCCGCCATACACTTGACCTAGTTTGGGGATGAACCCATGGGGAGTGGGCCTTGGCGCCCCGTGAGTCTATAGGGCGCGGACATGGCCGTATTGTGTACTGGCCTTAAATATGTATACACTCTTTTACTTACGTCTTGAGCATAAAGTCTAAAATTGTATACATAGTTATGCCCTCGGCTGTACAATAGACGGAAGCCTTGACGAAACTGCGATTTGAACTGCGCCGATCTTATTAAGATAACGATAAAGTTGAGTAAGGTATAGTAAGGCAAACAAAAGGGCAAGATATACAAGAAACTCGGGAGAAACAGCACACATTTCTTAGTTTCAGGACAATACGTACGTTTACGCGATTAAGAGCCGTTTGTTGTTAAAATATAAGAGATAACCGTGAAAGTTTAAATCAATATAAAAATGTGATTGACTGTAGGTTACTAGTTACCACTTTTATTTTAAATATTAGAATCTTTGCAAAATCAAAGCAAAGAGTCTTCTTATACGGCTCCTGTTATAAGTTCGGTGTCGTTTTCCTTTTACTTCCCCACTACAGACATACCTACTCATACAGCTGTATACAGTGTATTTCCATGACCCGGGCTTTTACGAAAATGGGTAATAATACGCATTACTAGCAATATTTTTCAAGTATTAACATTTGACAAATAATTAAATTGACCGTATAATTTTTATTTCCTCCTAACGATCAATGTAACGCGTGTACTCCTTAATTGTCAAACGTTGCGAGTGGCTGCGATCTGTCATTGTCAAGGCAAATTAACGATTCATTTGAAGTACATTGCTTCTCAATTAACTTTCTTAGAAAGTTAATTGCTTTTAAAATTAGCATTTTGAATCGAATAATGTTCACGGTTTGGCTAGAAATCTGCATTGCATTCCTCGGTTTCGATAAAAGCCACACTGTATACTCGTTGAATAGTCGTGATAGATAATCTTTTACTATCTAATTTTCACAGAAACTGCCACATTTTACTACCTGCAGTGTGCAGTCTGTAATGTCACATTAAACTTTTGTTGTACAATGTGCAGTGTTCGACTCAAAATGGAGTGTGCCAAAGCTTGTATATGACTGTTTCAGTATCCAATGAAACTTGTCGTGATAACACCAATTCGGGCGGCCGTCGTTTCCATGAATATAAATAAGATAGGGAAGCACTACTCACTATTCCGTGCGCCAGAGGAAAACGAAAATAATGGAAACCAACCTAAAAATGCATTATTTCATAATCAAGAACACATACTTGGCCTTATTTATTTTATTTATTTAATCTTTATTGCACAAAATAAACATAATACAAAAGGCGGACTTAATGCTATGAAGCATTCGGGAAAAAACAGAAAAACCGGTTTAAGGTTTTTCAGCACATGGTATTGAAACTGAAAGTCAGCTATATTTTTTTACTTTTTTTTTCGTTATCTATTGACGAACATGGCGGAACGGTATACATGGCTTTTGATACAGCTTCGGTAAAACGCGAAACTTCCTTACCTTCTGTTTTATCATATAAATAATATCGTTTTTATGAAGTTATTCTATTAGAAAACAAAAACAACCCCACGAGATCGAATACTACATAGTAGATACCTATTTATCTAATACGGCCGCCGACTTGAGAAATACGGTTTCGATTACAGATCAAATCCATTATGTCTGTAGGTTATTTACAACCGGGTAAATCTGAGCTGGGAAAACAAACATATCCGCAATGGGAATTTAATATACCTACGTAAGTAAATTGGCTATGTAAAGTTTTCTGAAGGTATGAATATTATATTTTTCTCTGATAACCGTCGTCTTAAGGTTCCAAAAAATGCGGTTCTTTTATTTTAATGTCCAATAAATTGTTAATATTCTTTTTACAAGTGAGGTGACATTTGCGCAGTTAAAAAAAGATTATTAACAATTGTAGGCTATAAAAATAAAAGAGCCGCATATTCTTGAACCTTAAGACGACGGCTATCAGGGAAAAATATAATATTCATACCTTCGAAAACTTTACATAGCCAATTATACAGCCACCATCTTAACTACAGGATGACACATGAGTCGTGAACAGTAATACGTTTTTCTAACTCCATAAATAACTATTAACAATTGAATGACTTAGAAATAGTCATGTTTTTTTTTAATTTAATGTTTTGTATTATCGTAAAAATATATCTGTGAACGTGTTTTTCTTGATATGTATCTATCAAAGATGTCAAATGCTATGGAAAGTCAGCCGTATTTGTTTACATTTTTTTAGATTCTACAAACGATGTAACGATTGGTCTACATCGTACAATTATGTCAACCCAATTTACCAACATATTCTAACGAACTACCTGCATTAATTCCAAAGGCCAGTTCCGTCTTTAATTATGAATAGCCGAGGTCGGCACGCTGGTAATATCAGATTCCGAGGCATTCTCATAGGGCAGCGTGGGCGAGTCCACATGCCTGACGAAGGGTCTAGCCACGAACAATCTGGGTTTAGATACTCTTTATTACTCTAGAGACCAAATTTACTAAATTCGCTCTTATTTATTCGTATTATTAAAGTTAAACACAACTAGAAACAATCACACACAACTTGGTTTTATAATTTAATGACTGACATTTTATTACATTATTTGGCAGTTTATAACGCATCTGTGCTCTCATGTAAACTTTTGCAATCACATCAAAACGTCGATCGAAACACCATTGTACGGAAAAGGTAATGTAAAGTTTTGAAATGTTAAGACACTCAGTGTGTCAGTACAAACGGAAAGGTACCATGTTAAATGGACTTTTTGAATTGACCTTATGTTCTTTAATAAAGTCTGTGGCAAGGTACTTTTTCGTTTGCACTGAAAATCAGTAGTGACTATGTCAACTTACCGCCTTATTCATAAACGTCTCCTAACTTAGAACGCCGCTAAGTATTGTTTGTCCCTTTCGGTGTTATTAATATGTCTATAAGACTCTGAATCGGTTTAAAAATAGAATCGGTAAATGCGGTTTCACTCAATTATCATGAAAAACCTAACGTTTTAAGAACATAATGCATTCATTACGCACTTAATAAATCGGTTTAGTGACAATCCGCGTGCTGAGAATTAGCGTTCGCTTAAACCGGTTAAAAACAAAAAGGAAGCACGAATTTTTTTTTTACTTTCCTCTAAAACCAGTTTCAATACTAACACCGAAATTAAAATGTTTGTAGTTCATAAATAGTTCGGAGTTAAATCGAAATAAACCGCCATTCACAGGTTGTTTGAAACCGGTTCCGAAGCCTGGAACGATATCAAATTTTAAATGGCGGTTGAATCTCGTCAACCGGTAAGCGGTTGGAATGCAGACACGAGCCGACATAGCGGGGGATGGCGGTATGCGGCACGGGTTGAAATCGGGATGGACTTCGGCGTTGTCCTGTTATAGGGTTTAATAGCTGATAAGGACAATTAGAATTTTAAAAATTTGATTGATTTCTAGGCACACCGATTGAGAACTTAACATTAATGATTTCAACTGATAGATAAATATAATGGAACAACGTCATGCAAATCGAACAATCAATCGATTAATGATTGTGATGTAGGTAATTAGCAGTGATATGTACTATTATTTATTAATTAAGGTTTGCCAACAGGTGCAATATTATAGCTAATACACTTTACACTTGGATACAGGGATAATTTTCGAATATTCACCCAATTATAACCAAACACAACTTAAATAAATATTACTCGCATTACATTTTGAGAACCTATAGATATACTATACTCTACTTACTGTAGTTATAATTTTAAGCTTGCATGACACAGATAAGCCAAAAAAAATAGAAAAAAAGAAAACAGGAAAAGGGAAAATAAAAAGTCTAGGTGACAAATTTAAAGCCAAAGTCGCAAACTCCACGCAAGTGGTTAATGTAAGCGTCCAATTTCTAGCGTGTTCACTTATTAATTGCGCAAATTTTACTGTCATTATATTTACAAGTACTTAAAACATTTAATTTCGAAACTGCTATTTATGATATATAGAGTCACTACCGATTAAGACGAAGATTCTTTTTTTTTAAACTGACTGCTCTGCACGTCAACCGCGAACTTCGCAGTTCACGATAGCAGGCTAAGTAAGGCGTAAATTCCGGGGACTTTTCTTTCTTACTCCAACGAAGGCGTCATTAGAGTGACAGAGAAAAATCTCCGTGTGCAGATTTCGTACTTCGTGGTAGAGCCACAGATTTAGAGCGATCAGAATGTTTTGCGCACGCAGGAAGTAAGACGGACTATTCAAAAACAAAGTTTTTTTGTTTTACACTACGAAGACGTGCTACGGCGTAGCACTAATAGCACCTCGCCCAAGAAATTTGAAATCACATTCACCGCTACGCTACGCTCGTAGCAGAAATCGGATACCGGTTATTTCTCTTTACAAAAGAACGGTTTTAATTTATTTATTTATTTCGTTCTCGGTATACAGGGTGATTGGTAGTCCGATGCAAAGCTTTAAGGTGAAGTAAGTATAGACGAAGTCTGACTTTTTTTTTCAATTAATTTTTTTAGTGTTTTTAGCCAAAATACCCAAAATTTAAAATGAACTGCTAATTTTTGACAAAGTTAAGCGATATATGTACTATTTTTTATTTTATTTAATAAAAGTAACGTGTAAACAATCTAAGAAAACATAATAAAAGCTTCTGTTTTATAAGAGTTTTTTTACAGAATTTTGAAGTTCATGCATGATCCAACATGGAAAATGTTAAAATACCATTTTTATTTTTTTGGCCTAAAACACCAAAAAATTTATTAAAAAAAATAGTCAGACTTCGTCAAAAACAACAATGGCTTAAATGGTTCTAAATAGTCTATACTTACTTCGCCTTAAAGCTTTGCATCGGACTACCAATCACCCTGTATAAATTATAATAATAATAATGTATAAATTGTCTGTTTGTAATTTAAAAATACGATGTTGTTAATTACATTCAGTATTGAGTACTACATTAAGAGTATTAAAACATTTTAAAATATTACGCTATTCCGAGGATTTTCTAAAAAAGTATCTAAGCGAAACTGTACGCGGACCAAATGCCTTGTAACTAGCTCTATTTGGAATTCCAAATAGTGCTTACGAATAGCACGGATTTTATTCAATTTGATTCCATCTGGGCCCCACTTTGTCCCGGTCCGATCTCATTAAGCGATCCGATTCAGAGATTGGGTTATCCCTAGTGCATAATAGGGAATGTGTCAATTCCTGAAGAATTCTTAGTTGAGTTGATTGAAGTTATATATGATGTTATCTGGGCAAAAAACTACATTGTCGATGGCGTTTACATCACGCGGCATTGTAAGTAATTTGTATATAAACATACGAACATTACGCCTTAGGCGCCATAAAAAATGTGGTCCTTTTGCCCAGATAATATCACATATAAAGTTCATTATGTAGTTGTTGTCATAGAAAGTATGTTAGCTTTGAGTTAGTATATTTATTTACATGTGATTCGGCAGTAACAGTGGGATTTAGTTTGGAAATCCCGAGCTTTTTCTGAATCAATTTAACCTGCTTCACTTAAACCGGTTACGTAACCCTAAAAAAGAATGAAATAGATATTAAAATTGAAGTAATTAGGTACTTAAAATACCTACTTAACACTTTAATTGCCAACGAGTGCTACGCGCTACGCTCGTAGCCGATCCTGTGATATTTCCGGTTTGTAGCGAAAATGTACCTCCCACAGGGAACTCCCCTCGGGAGTTCCCGGCTCTCAATGTGCTAAAGGTCCTCGTTTAGGCGGATAAGGTAGGTTTTTTTTATCACCGAATTTCAAGAATAATAAAATAGACAATGGCTCGTCTACTAAAAATTGAGCAGGTACAATCAGCTATCAAAATATCTGCAACTAAATTGGGATCTTACAAAATAAACTCTTCTAAGCAAACAAACGGTTTCATTGTTGATTTTAAATTTCATTGGAACGTTAATGTGGTCTGTTTATAGGTTATTTGGGACAAACGAATGTTCCCATTTATTCCCAAAACGGATTGACTGATTTATTTGCGGTTTTCTCTGTAACAGATTTGTGATTATTTTAGTAAAAGTTGATTAAAACTTAGGGATATTTTCAGGTATTAAGAAAGTAAAAATCGAATTTAGTTCTCTTTGGGTCGAATTCAATGTCTAGTTAAAGTGGACTTCAAAATGGCGGATATATTTGTTTCAATTTAAATTCGTATCAGTAGTAGGTAATTTTGGGTTCCGGAACGGCTAAGAGCATGTCGGGCCATGCTCAGTGTATGATTCCGTAGTTAGTTATTCGAAAACGGCTGGGCCGATTATTTTCAAAATAGTTTTATTTTCAAGGATTCTATAAGCCACTATTCATGATTTTTTTGTCCTACTGATCAAAAGTTAGAGGGGGGGGGGGACACAATTTTTTTTTCTTCTGGAGCGATTATAAAAAAACTTTCTTTCAAGACCCTTATTCTTTTTAAGAGACCTATTCAATGATTCGCTGTCAAGTAGCTGTCACAGTGAAACCTTGCTCGTCGGAATATATCATTTTACGTTGAAAAAGTCTATCGTTCTGCTCGAAAATAGTGCCTTAAAGTAGCAAATAGTGTCAGTGGCGACTGGAAACGTTATTTTCACGTAGAACTCAACTGGTGAAGCAAAATACGTCGATATTGCGTGTGACTGACATAACGTTCGGTTAAATTCACATCTACCGACCCAAAAAATATTGACATATTTGACGTACCAGTCAGTGTTACTGCAAGGAAAAAATAAAAGTGTTTATTCGGATTCCAGTTTTTTTAGCCATCGTTGGGGACCGTTCAAAAACTAAAAATCAAATATAAAATGGACTTGTCAGAGGCGGCATTCGAAAAAATCTTCGTCAGGATGAAGTTCGAGATGGAACAACAGACTGAAATCATAGCCAACAGGCTTAGCGACTCCTTGAATGATGAATTAACGGACATACGAAAAAAACAGGAAGATAGTGAAGAAAAGATCATGATCTTAGAAAAGAAAATTGCCCAACTACAAAATAGAGAGAGACAGAGGAACATCATTTTCCATGGAATAACTGCAGAAAACTGGGAAAAATAGGAAAAAGTTTTGGAAATTGTCAACAATTCCATGGGCATTACTCTCGAAAGATCGGAGATTCAGTTCAGCCGGAGGCTAGGGAAATCTAATAAAAGCCCAATATTAATCAATCTTTCATCTCAATGGAAGAGAAATACAATCTTAAAAAACCGGAAAACCTTGAAACAAAAGTGCCCGGAAGTGTATGTTACTGAGGACTTTCCGAAAGAGGTTTTAGAAGAGAGGAAAAGACTTAAAGAGCAATTAGAAATTGAAAAAGAAAATGGAAATGTAGCATATATAAAATACGATAAGTTGATAATTAAGGGGAAAAAGGACAACAAAAAGAGGACTTTGTCACAGTCTCCACAGCAAGAGAGTAATGGATCACCATCCAGCCAACAAGGACCGGCTAAAATACACAAGGGAGACACACATGATCAGCAGAACGCGAGAGCAGCACTACAGCGAAATGAGCAACCATAGGGAAATCAGGACAGCATCGGCAGCGACAACAAACGAAACCAATCTGAAAGAAACTTTACTGCACCTCCAAGCCGGTTGGTGACCGTGGAGGACAAAGTTGACCAAAACCTTCCAACCCATCAATCTAAATCCCAGAAAACAAACAACAAAAACCACACCACATGTATGTATATATTATATATCCACACTCAATGTGCTAACCCTGAGAACAACTGAAAGATTAACAGAGCTTACTTTGGCCCTGAGAACTGTCAAATGGGACATACTAGGGCTAAGCGAGATTCGAAGACAAGGCGAAGCTATAGAAGAATGTGATGATTTTATAATGCATTATATAGGAGAAACTCCTGGCCAATATGGAGTTGGATTTTTAATTAAGAAATACTTGAAGACAAACATAAGAGAGATATCTGGAGTCTCCGAAAGAATAGCATACCTTAATTTAAAATTAGAGAATATAGCAAAGAGTGGACTATAGTGCAAGTTTATTCCCATACTGAGAAAGCCAAGAAGGAGGAGTTAAACAAATTTTATGACACGCTCAACGGCATTGTTCACAAGCACGCCAACAATAACATAATTGTCATGGGAGACTTTAACGCCAAAATAGGCTTAAGGCAAGAAGGCGAAGATAATCTCCTAGGAAAATACACAGAGGGAAATAGGAATAGAAATGGACAAAAACTCATTAACTTTGCTTTCGAACATGGCTTAACCATCTTGAACAGTAAATTTAAGAAAAGAATATCTCGGAAATGGACTTGGATTTCTCCAGACGGACATACCAAGAATGAGATTGATTTTATTCTAACCAACCAACACAAGCAGTTTGAAGACACAGGCATTGTCAGCAACATAAACTTCAATACAAATCACAGGATGGTCAGAGCCAAGTTGAAAGTACAACCATTGAAGAAGCCAAGACCAAAAGCCAACCCTAAACATATTAACGTTAAGCTCAGCTGTCAATAAGAAGAAATTAAAAACATTACTATGAATTCATTTTGCAACTTTAAAAAGGAAACCAAAAACCTAAATATTCAAGAAAAATATGATCTTTGGGAGTCGAAAATTAAAGGAACAGTACAGAAAATCACAAGGTCAAAAGATAGATTAGAAACAGAAATAACTGACTACACAAGGAAACTGATAGAAAATAGAGCACACCTTATAAGAGAAAAGAACAAGAGTAGACAAACTAGACACCACATAGCAGCAATGAGTAAATTAATAAACTTAAATTTACGAAAAGACAGAAATAAGTATAGGCAAAATGTCATAGAAAAGCATGTAAGTCTAACTGGGGGCATAAAAAGAGCATAGAAAGAACTTGAAAGTAGAAAGAGCTGGGTTACCAAAATTAGCAACATCAATATGCTTGGTTGCGAAACAAGGAGAAAAAGTATACTGGACATTGCGACAACGTTTTACAAAAACCTTTACGAAACCCAAGAGCACCAACAGGCAGTAAATCTGGAACAAGTTGAAGATGAGGACGCACCAACCATACTGGAAGCCGAAGTCGAACGGGCCAGAATGTCGCAAAAGAAAAATAAATACCCTGGGCCAGATGGCATATCTAATGAGCTAATCATTGCTTCAAAAGATGCTTCGACTCCGGTATTAACAGCACTATTTAATGACATAT
>JALPQI010021700.1:0-16018 GCA_025490895.1 Thaumatotibia leucotreta
TACATCTTGCAAAGCCCCATCCATGTGGTTGTTCGCTGAAAATGATGGTTATCCCGTTTAGCGGCATTATTTCAGCGGTACATATCAAGTAACTAAAAATGGCTCCTACTTATTGAACAGGAGACTGAATACCATAAACGCCCAAAATTTTTGTTAATTATCATTTCTGTACCTATATTATAAACTGAATAGAACCTATCAAAATGAAACTAGTATAGTTCGAGAAATATAAATTGGTAACTTTCTACCTACATTATAGTAAAAATAAACATTCAATTTATATTTCTTGAACTATACCTACACACGTTCACGTTTTAATTGATTGGTTCATTTGGTTCTCCTCCAGATTAAAAAATCTGAATCTGAATAGGTAATTTTGTTTATTCTTAATTTATAACTATTTCATTTTTTTAACTGATTAATTCAGTAGATAATAAAAATGGAACAGGAATGGCTACCAGGGGCCTATTTCTCGAAAGTTTGTAACTTGTAATAAAAGCAGACGTCCTTATCTAATTAATAGTGTTAAAAAGAGACTTCCACTTGTATCACAAGGTACAAGCGTTCGAGAAACGGGCCCAACATCAAGGATTTTTTGGGATGTTAATGGATATTTCTCTCATCAGAGATTGTGTAATCAGTGGCCTCCACGGTGATTTCACTGGATTCAGTAGCCGTACCATGACTTTTGAACTTTAGGTTTTCTCGACACGTAGCAGACCATAGCGCTCGCTCCGATAAGTCAGCGCGAACGCGAAAGAATGCATTAACGTATCGAGTAAAACATACGTGATTGATACTTAAAAACTCATGGTACGGCTACTGGAACGATATCGTGCAGGCGATTACAAGCGGTGTATGCACATACATCGCGGTTGTAACGTTTCAACGGAACAGCATGACAACCGGCACCGGGTTTCTGCGCCAACACAATTGTTCAATACGGTTCTACCACACATCAGTAGGCTTATACAATGTGTTAACATCACGCATTTATTTAAATCGAGGAATGAGTTGCAGGTTTTAGCCAAACAATGAGCATTATTTCATAGAAAAATCTAATTTTAAACGTTTTTATACTAGTATTTCAAAGAAAAGTTCAGTGAGAAGCAATGTAGGTACTTTATAATATAATTAATCGTATCGTTAATTAGCGCTTGGAATGCAGGACAACTAAGCAGAACACGCGTTACATTATTCGTTCGAAGGAAATAAAATTAATTGTACAGTTAATTTAAATATTTGTCAACTCTTAATACTTGAAAGAGATTATCGGTAATAAGTATTATTACCCATTTTCGTAAAGTCCAGGGTAATGGTAACAAATTCTATTTTTCGGTTTTGCCGTCATATTCTGACAAGTGTGCAAGTGCGAAAATGACGCGTATCATGATATACGGTAAATACGGATGATCGTTAGCGGGTGTACATCAACAAATAGAGCTGTGATGTATGCCAGTTAGTGCTCGCAATGTGCGAAATGTACGCAATGAATGGCGAACGTCATTAATTTATTAAATATCCCTGGAATTTAAAGAGCACATTGCTTGAATTTTTGCGCACATCTGGCACATTGCGAGCACTAACTCCTGACGTGTCGCGGCTCCATTTGTTGATGTACGTCCGGTATCCTGACGATCACAAATACGAGACCATCATGATCCACCAGTTCGGCAGCAAGATGATCGGCCTGTCGTGGACTCATTAACCTCCGCTTCTCGCTCCTGCCACATAATCTATAGACATTGAAAGTGCACTGCGGCATGTGATCATCATACATTTTAATATCGGCGAACTTAACAGTTAAAGTTACTCCCCTACAGGAACACGGCTCGTTGTGAGGTCTATTGCTATTTGGCTGTAGTTGTCTCTATGTTGCAGGTATGTACTACCAGTATAACACTAATAGTTAGTAAAAAAACCAGCCAAGTGCGAGTTCCGTACCATTATCATTATTATTAAAAAAATACAGTTAAATCAACCTACCCCAAAAACTATAGGAGATAATTTAATCAAACTAAAAATCGTTGATAGAGTTTATTAATGTGCATAACATACATTTTTTTTAGAATTTTATATCGCGTAGTTTAAAAAATAGAGGGGGGGGGGACACATTTTTCAGACTTTGAGAGCTGATATCTCGAAAACGATTTGCTTAAATAAAAATGAAATTTATAAATCTTCATATCATTTTCAAAGACCTTTCTATTAATACCCCACACGTTTATATACAACTAAATTTTTTTTTCTATCCCTCAGTTACATGTATGGAGCGCCCCCACCCTAATGGTTTTTTTTACAATTTAGTATCATAATCCTGTAGCGGTTCATACAACACATATCCTTACAAAATTTCGTTACTGTAGCATTTATAGTTTCCGAGTAAATCGGCTGTGACAGACGGACAGACGGACAGACGGACATGACGAATCTATAAGGGTTCCGTTTTTGCCATTTTGGCTACGGAACCCTAAAAATTACATAGATATTCAAGGCCAACTACCATAGAAAAAATCTTGAAATTAGGTACTTAATCGTTTATCCACTAACGTATACCAATTCAATTAACAAACCGCCGCGAACAAAATGCAGCTTCGGTTATTTTTTTTTTACACAGAACTACTAATTACATTAATCTTACTTGCCATTTGCGTAAGCATTATACTTATTAAGGAATCCACCATGTTTAACTTACACCCAAAAATAAGCATGTTCCTACTTCATTTCACTAACATATTCCTACTCTATTTACTACAATGTTTAATGTGGCTCGGCGATATTCGTATTTTCCGAATACAGTGTGTGGCCTACAATCGGGGTGAAAATTTAAACGGTGCATTAATAAGCTGATCAACAATCATTTCCACATATTGTAATTTAAAAAAAAAAAAATTGTAATTTTTTGTTCATGTAATTTTCATTATTATGGGTTCATTTACTTGAATTAAAGGTTATCAATAACTTATCATTTTTGAATCATTGAAAAATGTACAATTTTTTTTTTAAAACCGTATCAAATTAGTGTAAAAATGCAAACAAAATTATTGCTATGACTTCCTACCTGGTATACTATCAAGATGTCTTGCGACTGACAAGCTACGACATCGTGATGCCAAGATCCAGTACTAAAGGTCCATAGCTTTGAATGACAATATCTCCAAACTTAACCACTTTGAAACACCGGGACCTTTACAGGATTATTGCTGATAGTCTAAGGAGTCACTCATTTCATTTATCTCCCGTGTTAAAGACCACACACTGTATAAAAAAATGACCGATGATATAGGCTGTAAAAGAATATATCGTATTTTTAATTTCAATCATGAACCGTAAAAAGCGATAGGATTTGAATAATTTGTGTACCACAACGGTTTTTACCACCTATTCGTACCCTGATTGAAATGAATGGTTCGTGTAATAATTACGAATTGTATGTATCTACGTGTTAATAGCATTGCTGCATATGAAATGAATGATATGACGTTAAAATTTATTAATAGTGTGTACATGAATAAATGTAAACAGCAGAAATAGCACACTGAAATAGCACGAATGCAATTAAACTCTACTGTATCCTCAAATAACTCCTGTTTCAGGACGCATGTAGAACCCCTCGCGTAAATAAACGTTTTTATCTACAGGAATATCATAATTTCCCTGTTATGTATTCAGAAGCGGTAATGTAATGACCTATATTAAGAGACCGGTGTCTGTGGCTGTATCATAATGTTAACATTAAAGTACAGGCAGAGTACAGTGCATCATAATGTTGACATTAAAGTATCGTCGTCATGATATTAATTTTAACATTATGAAGTCAACTTCTTTTTGTTGTTTTTTTTTCAATAAATATTTATTGTAGGATATCCTTACTCAAATTGAGTGATTTCAACTGATTTGAATTTTTATATTTAGAGGTAATTACTTAGTGGATATCAATGAAAATAAAGGTAAATTGTCATTCTAAACTAATGATATGGATGTAGATAAATTTATGTATGTGACTGTACATAATTAGGCATTAACTCGTGTGATCTTATTATGAAACTCGCCTACGGCTCGTTTCATAAAACCACACTCATGTTTAATGCCTCTTATTATGCGCCAGCCACATAAATAACTAGTAACGTCCCGTTGTATCATTTACACGTTTGGTTTTTGAGTAGAGTCTCATCACACTTGTCCGCAGGCGATACTGGCCGTAAGTGTATAATTATAATACCATTACGACGTAGGGGTGTAATGGATTTCATACATTGCAATGTAAAAGTAGCAAGCAATTCATTTCACCTGGTAATTTGTCCCTCACATCAGGGTCACATGTTCAGGCTTAACTAATTTTTCACAAATTAATGTTTCACAAGTGTCCTTACGTACGTATATCATAACATAAATAATAATATTATGAATTCGTGTGAAGTGAATCCCGTCTTTACTATCCCATTTGTCACAATTTCTTATTTACTGCTTGCTCATAATACACAATTTACTATTAAAGCTTGGATGAGTGACTCAACTTCAGCTACGGCGCGCTTGGAGATTCCGATGTCAAGAATCTATTGGGACAACCCGCATCGAAGACGCACGATGTTACTTATTGTTTATTATACCATACATATATGTTAGTTGGTCGGTAGTGCCACATGTGTTTGGTCGCGACAAAATAATACTGAAATCTGATTCACCTCATCGCTAAAATACTCCGAAATGTTGTCCCAAATTAGGAATTTTGTGTTGTTATTGTTTGTCGGTGAGTTTTCGGCATAATAAGTAATATATGCAACGAGAAAAAAATATACGGGCTTCATTTTCCAACTACAAATTAGAAACTTGATCAGAACAAAAAAAAAGGTTTCCTATTTTTAAACAGCACATGTAGTCTAAAAATAGAAAAAAATATTTTAAATATTTTTTTTTATTAAATCAGTATAATTATAGTATATAATAGTAACAATGTGACTGAATGAGTAATAGCGAAACCATTGTTTTACAGTCAATGCTCTTGCTAAAGAACAATCAACTAAATTGGAAAAAATATTTGACAATCTATCAAGCCATCAATGGGACATCGATGAGGTGCAGTGCCGTGACAAAATATTTAATATTCTAGAAAACGTGAAAAACTCAACGCTGTGGGCCACTTGGGGTAATTACAATATTTATCATATGTATTACTTCTTCATAGGTACCTATATCATCTTTGGTCTTATGAACATCAAGTCTACATTCTACAGTCTTATTGATTTGAAACTATAAAACCAATATCTTAGACAATCCATGACGTTCTATAATTCCTATCGGCTCTGAGGCTTTGGGGATTAAATTAATGCAATTAGTTCATAAACGAAGTTTAATAATTAATTAAATTATAAGCGGCAATTATCGAAATATTGACAAGGTATTCAAAGTTAAGGTATGTCTCGATCCCGGTACAACACTTTCCTTAATCAAATGCCATGTATTTTTGTATCATTATAATCTCGTGTCTTCGCCTAGGATACCTATCTTCGCCTAGTGCAAAAAAATGAAATTCCGGCCTTATTTTTAGAGCAGACGTACTGACGTGCTACGTGTCACGTAGCAAAGTACATGTTTTTCAAAATTGCTATTAAGTTCTGTCCGTCCACCCTACTCTAAAAGTAATGCGGAATCTTCAAGTTTTTACACTGGGCGAAAATAGGTATCCTAGGCGAAGACACGAGACTCGACGGTATATATTTTTTATCATTTATTTTTTAAATATCAAACCTTATTAACATTTAAATAAAATGTACGTCATTTAGTCTGGAACTCTATCGATGAGTCACCAACGGGCATTTTCTTCGGTGCCCGCTACCACCTGGGCAATTACGACCAGTGCCTCCGCCCGCCCTGGCTCGCGACGCACCCTGAACTACGGACACAGTACTGTCTTGCTGAAATTGAGATGGACAAGAATGGTGTCAAGAAAATGGAGCAAGTTTCTGATCCTTATACTAAGGCGGAGGACTATTATCTCAATGTAAGTACAAGATCCGATCCTGCGACCATATATAACATGGACGTCTAACGCCAGCTCAAAAATGCCCCCAAAAGCAATTGTTCAATTGTGCCAAGATAGGCAGGACATAGCGCTTTTCTTAACTCCGCGCATATTTCGGCGCAACATCTTTAACAAATGTTTATAGAATATAGCCCATCAAAACTTTGATGAACCAATCACAACTATTTTTAAATGGCGGTTTTTAGTTTTTATAGGTTGATTGATATTGACACTCATTACCGTGATGCATTGAAGAGGGGGTGACACTTGTCAACTAAAATTCAGGACCGTTTTTGAAAGGCGTGAATATGGCGTGCGGCTTCCATGTTTTATTTGTTCGTAGATCCGACCGAAGTAGGTACACGAGATGAACATTTAAAGTTTATTGCGTAGATTTTGAGAAAATATACAATTTAAATAATTAAATATAGTGGGACAGTCTTACAAATAACAACCTAGTCTCACGGGAAACTCAAACAAGTTTCTGAATATTTATTACGTTTTTTCAGTAATCAATCAGTCGTCAGTTTGAGTATAACTTCAAGTATAACCAAAATATCACTAAGAAAGATTATTTTACACACATTATTCATAGTTTGTTATTTCAATTCAAATTCACGCAATCGTATATATGTATATAAAACGTCGAACCTCGCGTTTAAGATTTTTATCGGCAACTTGGGTGCTTTTATTTTAGTGTACGATTCTACTCATTTCACTGATCTAATTTTGTTTTGGTGCATTAAAAATAGTAATAATTTGGAAGCAAGGAGAAGGATCCCTTTGCCCAGTAGTGGGACAGCTTGGGCTCATAATTAAAGATAATAAAAATATATTTACACAAGTTGCACATAGCATCTAACATTGTCGTATTATCCTGTAAAAAACCGGCCAAGAGCAAGTCGGGCTATGCTCAGTGTAGGGTTCCGTAGTTATTCAAAAACGGCTAAGCTGATTATGTTCGAAATAGTTTTATTTTAAAGTATTCTATAAGCCCACTATTCATGATTTTTTTTATATATTTTGGAGCTACGGATCAAAAGTTAGAGGGGGGACACATTTTTTTCTTCTGGAGCGATTATCTCCGAAAATATTGAATTAAGAAAGAAACTTTCTTTAAAGACCCTTATTTTTTTTAAGAGACCTATTCAATGATACCCTACACATATAGGATTACAGCAAATAAAAAAATCATCCCCACTTCACACCAATTGTGGAGGTACCCAAAAAAAAATTCCTAGTTTTTATTGTACCACTTTTTTGGCATGATTAATATGTACCTGTACCACATTGCAGATTTCTAGTATTAACGGCCACTGAGCTATGCTGTGAATAGACGGACAGACGGACATGGCGAAACTATAAGGGTTCCGTTTTTGCCAATTTGGCTACGGAACCCTAAAAAAACATACTTACAAGTATGCCTACGACAATGGGCGGGACTGTTTGGTGTACCTTGGCGCGGTGTATAGCAGCAGTTTGTATCATCATCATCATCATCAGCCTATGATAGTCCACTGCTGGACGTAGGCCTCTCCTATTAACTATACGCCACGCTGGGCAAGCGGATTGGCGATCGCAGTTATGTGTCCACTATGATGACGCTGCTGCCCATCATCAATCTTTTATCAAATAATGGTCAGTGATACTTCAATCCCTTAGTCGACTCTTACGACACCCGCAGGGAGAGTTGGGGTGGTGACAAATATATTCTTGCTGCTGTCACCACACGGCCAAGTTTGTATAGCAGCCATTTATTATCACAATAATGTTTTCGTTCACGCTACTCATTTTCTATTTAGATTCAAACACACCTAGGCCGCAGTTTTTCGTACATGGAACAAGGGGTGTGCCTCCCCGCGGGGTGTCCGCACAAGTCTGCGGAGAAGTTCGTGAGGGCGCTGCTGAGCACGGGGTACCTGCGCGCGGGCAACCAGGCCGCCGTCTCCGTACACCACTGCGAGGAAGCTGGGGCCCCGCATGTATATACAAACGGATTTTATGTTTTTATGTAAGTTATCACATCACATCATCAGTATATATGTTAGTCTACTGCTGATCGTAGGCCTCTCCTATTAACTATGCGTAAAGACGCATTAAGGTGCGGTTAAACTAAAAGAGCATTCGCTGTTCTAACCTCCCACTCTACGAAATTCGATCGGTACACAAAACGTGATTGGTTGATTTCTTAGAATGGGCGCTAGAACAGCGAATGCTCTTTTGGTTTAAACGCACCTTAAGGAGGTAAATGCTCATAATCAACATGCTGGGGCAAGCGGAATGGCAATCGCCGTAATGTATGCACTATTATGACGCTGACTGCCCATCATCAATCTTTTATCAAATAATTGTTAGCGACACTTCAATCTCTTAGTCGACTCTTACGACACCCGCAGGAGGCGTTGGAGTGGTGACAAATGTATTCTTACTGCCGTCACCAGATGGCCATGTAAGTTATGCTTGATATTAATTAAGCTAATAGTAAGGGTCACGGTCCATACAAAGTTAAGAAAAATTGTGCGCTGCGAGTTACAGTTTTGTAATTTTAACCAGAGCCAGAAGGTCTCAAAATAGTTGTTTTTAGATGTGGAGGGAAAACCAATTCCCCCCCTGAGCGCGGGGGGAGGGGGGGTGAATATGCATGCGGAAGGGTTACGATTATTTTTTTTTACTAATTAATAAGGCCTACTATGCGTTGTTTGGTATCATTTTCGTGTAAAACAGACATGAAAAAACCATTTTTTATCATTAACATGACCTATTTCATATAAAAAGTAGATTTTTTTTGAGTAAAAGTAAAGAAGTTACCGTTTTTATTTTAATTTAAGCGTCATATAAGTATTAAAAAACAAACTAATCAAATTTAAAAAAATACTGTAAGATAGCATATTTATTGTAGTTTTTAAAAATATACACATTTTGTGGTCTTTCATACAAAATCACACTAAAATTGCACCTATTGCGTACCTCAAACAAAAACCTCCGCGTAACCTCCTCGTACCTCAAAAAAGAGACTTTTGTGCCGGCAACTGCTCGTAGATTATACATATTCTTGTACTTATGTACCTACATATTATTGTTCATATTACAATTGTAAATATTTATTGATACGAAAGTGAATTGAATATTTTCTGATCTTCTTTTTTAAATAACCTAAGATTATTAAGAATTTTATTTGTTCAGATTATATTTTTAGAATTTATCTATTATTGTATACCGCCACCGCGTGTATATTAAATGTCTGGTCTATCTGATCATACATATGATATATAGTATCTGATCATATAAATCATAAAGGGTATATAATCAGTTTTACAAGTGTTATTTAGGTAACGATCTCATTACCGAAGACGATAAAGGTAATTTTCACTAACCGGGACTAAACAACTAACCCAGATCACCCACGTTAAAAGTATATTTTATATGGAATTTGACAATCAATTGTTAAACGTTTACTTCATATCATCATCATTACCATATCAGCCTGAACATATGCCTCCCGCAAAAATTGCCACAATGACCGGTCCTGCGCCACTCGCATCCAGCGAACTCCTCCGGCCTTCACTGTCCACCTTGTAGGGGGCCAACCCACGCTGTACCTTCCACCTGCGAGGCCGCCACTTGAGAACCTTTCCGCCGCATCGGCCATCGGTTCTACGTGCAATGTGCCCCGCCCACTGCCACTTTAGTTTAGTGATTTGTAGAGCTATATCGCAGAGCTATGGAGCTATACTTTGGTTCTGCTGCGGATCGTCTCATTTGTAATGCGACCTCGCAGAGAGACTCCCACCATAGCCCTCTCCATTGCCCTGTGGGTGACTTTGAGCTTTCTTATGAGACCCATTGTAAGCGACCAAGTTTCAGTACCGTATGTCATCACTCTTTTAAGTCTTTGATCAGTGTGTGTTGCCACACTGATCAAATATTTACATTCGTCTTCAAGCACTACGGAATATTTGACGAAATACGACGAATGTGTCGTAGCTTCCCAAACGCTGCCCAACCGAGTCGGATTCGATGATTGACCTCTTACTCAAAGTTGGACCTACCTAACTGGGTAGTTTGTCCTAGGAATATTACCTATAGTCGTCTAAACCTTCGAGTAACGGCACCTCTGATTGTAACGGGAGTTTTCGTCTTATCCATGTTCATCCTAAGACCAACTCGCTCGGAGGCGCTACTGAGGTCAGCAAGCATCGTACTGAAATCTTCCAAGGTCTCAGCCAAAACCACCATATCATCAGCGAATCGAAGGCGAGTAAGGTACTCGCCATTTATGTTGATACCCAACCTTCTCCAGTTCAGTCTTAAATATATCTTCCAGTGCAGCGGTAAACAGTTTAGGGGAAATGATACCTACTCGCCTGACTCCCCGCTGCAGTATAATACGCTTCAAACTCTAGTCTTGGAGACGGATTGACATCGTGGCGCTTTCATACAAACACCTCAACATTTCGACATAGCGGTAGTTTACTTGGCACCGTTGGAGAGACTGTAGTACTGCCCAGAGTTTCGATCAATTCAAAGGCCTTATCGTAGTCCACAAACGTTAAACAGAGAGGCAGGGGCAGGTGACAGGTTATATTCCTCGGTCTTCTGTATAACATTTACGAAACGCCAATTCGGAAACCGGCTTGTTCGGGAGGCTGGAAGTCATCAAGCCTGCGTGCAAAACGATTCTTAATGACTCTTGAAAACATCTTATAGGTAAATATGGCTCGGAAGTGAGATGGATCGGTAGTTCTTCAATAAAGCGTTGTCACCTTTTTTCAAGAACAGTACCATCACTCTTCTGTTTCATGCCTAAGGCGTTCTCCCTTCCGGAGTAGAAGAACTTCTGAAGGGCCGTAAGGATTGGTTTACCACCTGCCTTCAGAAGCTCATCTGTAATTCCGTCTTCCCCCTGTTATTTTTGAGCTGTTCAAGAGCCATTCTAAAATCACATAGGCTGATGTCCGGGATATCCTTTGTATAGTGCCCGGTCAGTCACTTATTTACTTCATGAGAAATTTATCAATTATCAAATTCCGTGTAAGATAAACGTTTTACCCGGGTTGCTTGGTTAACCCAGGTTGTGGTAATTTGCCCTAACAGATAATATGGAAAATTGTGTTTACGCGAAATAGCTAAATTCCCGCAGTAGAAATGTACTGTCAACAGTAAGTCAAAGCTACGTCCCTTTTTTGTTCGAGGTGTGCGACACGTGTAATTTTTTTTACGACTTATTTGTGCATGGAAAGTTTCAAAAAGTATATATTTTTAAAAACTACAATAAATATGCTATCTTTTAGTATTTTTTTTTAATTTCATATGTTGATTTGGTAATACTTATATAACGCTTCAATCAAAATAAAAACGGTGGTTATTTTACATTTATACCGATAATTCTTTTTTTATATATGAAACTCCTCATTTTATTATCAAAAATAAATTCCTCGTGTCTGTTTTACACGAAAATGATACCAAACAATGCATATTAGGCCTAAATATTAGGCGAAAAAATATTTAACATAACCCTTCCGTTTGCACATTCACCCCCCTCCCCCCTCGTTTAGGGGGGGAATTGGTTTTCCCTCCACATCTAAAAATTGTTATTTTTACACCTTCTAGCTATGGTAAAAATTACAAAACTGTAACTCACAGCGCACAATTTTTTCCATTTGGACCTCTACTATAATGCCTAATCGCTTAAAAAATAACCTGTATCCCTTACAGATACACGTTCGCAGCATTGCTGTTCATAGCGATTGCTTCTACGTATGTTAACCAGAATCCGGCCGTCACTAGTAATTACTACGGTACGTACTGACATACATTTTGTAGAAGGCATATGTAGTATAATACTTAGTACATTACTTATTATACAATTACTATTTGAAGATACCGAGCTCTTCTAGCTGTAGTACCTAAGGTATTTAAAGCACTGGTCCCACCGCGAGCGAGTAAACTATATGCTATCGCCTACAGAAACGCCCTAAACAAAAGAAATAAAATTTAAATAGTTCGTAGCTGAGCGAGAAAATATCGCCATGTCTCTTTTATTTGCACTGGAGCGCTTATCTTTTGTTCATTTTTATAGCCGATAGCTCATAGCTTACTCGCTCGCGGTAGGACCAGTGCCTAAGGAAATGAACTACCACGTAAACAGGTGGACCTTCATGTAAGCAGCTACTTGTTTAATACATTGTACCTACTTACACTCAGTTTTCAATCGTAAATCAAAATGTATTTAATCTGAGGGATGCTGCAAGTAGAAACCTTTATCGGCGGATTAGCTAACTTTAACATTTACAATTCCTCAATGTTTGTTAAATTCGATAATCATAATCCCGCCTTACTGGAAAATGCTAAACTTTCAATAAATTAATTTATTACTTTTGTGAAATAGGCGAGCCGGCAAATTATTTAATAACATTACAGACAATAATATGCCTGCCTTTTTCCTTTGTTCTAATACTCGTACATGGTTTAGTTTTTAGTATACTAAACCATTGTTTCAGTGAACCGCGTGGCGAAGATGTTTTGCATACGTCGTAACTGGGGTATCGTAGTGCGGGACTGCGATGATGACTTACCATGTGTAGATGGCATCCGATGGTTGTCGGCAACCATCATCCCTTTCATGCACATAGTCGGAATACTGACTTCGTTGTCTGCTAGCAACAGTCTGGATATGGACTTGGTAATTTACTCATTTTTGAGAAGAGTCCTCACTTTCAAACTTCAGTTTACTTCCAAATGTAGTACCTAAAGCTTATTTATCCTAACTTAAACATGGGGTTTGGGTAAAGTTGGCGTCGTTTTTAAATTTTGGCGGCCACTCATGAAAGTGGTAAATTTGAAAAGAGCAATTTAAAATAAACTTAGTTTATTACGGAGTGCATATAGCTAAATTATATCGGAGCCGAGATATCATACTTTAAAGTTTTATAGTAAAGACTCACATTTATTTTTGAAATGCATCGGAATGAGTTAAAACTACTATTGTGTATGCCACGTAAAACCTAACCTTAACTCATAAGGTAACCTTGGACATAAGGTTCTTTTTCGGTCAATGATTATTTAGAGATAGTTCCTTTTTTCTTTAACACGGCGATTTTATGACGGATGTCGATGAACGTTCTATTGAACGTAATTATCAGACATCGGAATTCTGGTAGCATTTTTGAGCTGTCATAGGGACTTCTCGTTTATCGACTACCGATTATACATAATGTATATCGATAAATGCAGAATACAATGTAAAATAATTATGATTACAAATAGAAGTAAACAACAGGCGGTCTTATCGCTAATGAGCGATCTCTTTTATTTGGATATCAATTTTAGGAAATTATAAATATAAATTAAAATAATAATATCTTATTAATCCTTTCATGTTTGTGGATTTCTTATGGCTATTAAAACATTTTTCGGAAAGAAATCATTGCAAATCTCTATTTAACATTTTCAGCTACTCAAAAGTTATCTAAACGAGATCGCTCATGAGCGATAAGACCGCCTATTGTTAACTTCTACTTGTAATCATAATTATTTTACATTGTATTCTATATTTACCGATATGCATATGCATAATCGGTAGTCGATAAACGAGAAGTCCCTATGACAGTTATAAATATTAGATGTCATATACCAAAGAAAAACGACCAAGATCACCTATGTCCGAGGTGGGGATCGAACCCACGTACTCAGCTTTCGCGGCTGATGCCTGTACCCCTCGGCCACTCGGTCCTAGCAACCACCGGTCAAATTTCTCGGGTATATGCAATCCTTTACAAGGCTAGGCGCCTTTGACCATTCTCTGAGGGTAAGCAATACATGCCTGCCACCTCCTATTTAGAATACTTTACAGTTTTCTAGAATAGCTAGAGAGAACTGGTGCTGCTATCTATTGAACATATTGCGAAATACAAATCAAACTATTTATTAACTAAATATTTTGATTTCAATTATTATTATGGTTCTTGGGATGGGGTAAGTATCAAGAACATCTTGATCCCCCGGTACAGTTTTTAGAGAGAACGTGAAAGTGATTCGCCAAGATAATATTGAGAATGAAGTTTACGACGAGCCATATATAATGTGTAAAAAAGTAATTCAACGTAATACTTAAAATTACAAATTATGACGTTATCTGGGAAAAGGGACATTTTTGTCATTGGATGTTTGTATACAAATACGACGTCACCGGACGTAAGAGCCATCGACAATAAGGTCCCTTATCCCAAATAATGTCACATATGTTGTGTTGTATACATAAGAAAGCATTAGTAACAATTCCAATCTAAAAACTAATCTAATTAGGTACATTTCCTACTTGGAAATATGTCAAAACATTTTGCATGTGTGCATCACACCTGTGTTTCCTTATGGTGTAGTCAGAGGGTGTTTTACAAACACTGAAATAAAAGGCACCGGTTCCGTAGAAGAATAGAATTATAATGTCAGTAAAAAATAAAAGAATTACAAATCAAAAACATAGACAATAATACGTAAAAAAGGTTACTCTATAAAAAGTTGTGCAGTCTTGCACATTCTCCCCCTTTTTTGTTAAGACACGATAACTTTCGCGAGCTTTTTGAGGGGTCTACGTAAAACTCCAGCGGCGGTGTTAACATCTGCCACTCTGACTATTCCGTCTCTACCGGGGTACACTGCGGTGACACGTCCCTTGGGCCACGAGCCTCTTGGCAGGTTGGAGTCGCAGATAATCACAATATCACCCACGGCAATGGTAGGTGGAGAGCCTCCTCCTGTTCGAGGTGCTAGGGAGGGTAGGTATTCTTTTACCCAGCGCTGCCAAAAGTGATCGGCCAGTCTCACTGCTCTACGCCACTTACTTCTGCTGAGAAGGTCTGATTCACCCAGGGTAGCAGGGATAGGGCGTCCAGAAGGCGACATGAGTATGAAATGGGCTGGCGTCAGCGCTTCATCGGCGTCAGAGTCGAGCGATACATGCGTCAGTGGCCGTGTATTGACTAGGCCTTCAGCCTTCAGCCAACAAGGTGTTTAAAACTTCATCCGAGGGGGGAGCTTGTTCTCTAAGGGTCACTTTTAGAGCTTCTTTTACACTTCGGACTAAGCGTTCCCATGCTCCGCCCATAAAAGGTGCCGCAGGGGGAATGAACCGCCAATGTATTGACTCGTTGGCGGCAAAGTCTCCTACAGAAGAACCGTACAGTGATCGCAGTTCCCTGTTTGCTCCAACGAAGGCTGTTCCATGGTCGGACCAGATCTCCAACGGTGTTCCTCGCCGGGGGGGGGGGCGATAAAGCGGCGAATACACATTATAGCCGCATCTGTCGACAAATTGTGTGCCACCTCAAGGTGTACGGCGCGAATGACAAGACATGTAAATAGGGCAACGTACCGTTTTTCCCTTCTCCGTCCAACAGAAACCTGTACGGGACCAAAATAGTCCAGGCCAACAAAGGTGAATGGTCTTTGATGATGAGCCAATCGAGACTCCGGTAGATTTCCCATCGGTGGTTGAAAAGTTCTCGCACGCCGTAATTTGCACAATTGACAGTCATGGGCTACTGATCGAACTGCGTTTCTGAGGCCTATAATCCAATATTTTTGACGGAGCTCGTTTAGTACTAGTTCTTTATTCGCGTGAGCAGCCTTTTGATGATATCTGGCTATTAGGAGACGTACTGCTGGATGTTTTCCATCTAAAATTAGTGGCCTCTTAACCTCGTCAGCGACGGCTGTTACTGCAATTATACGACTAGCCATTCGGAGTAGATCGTTTTCATCGATAAAGGGCGATAGCTTGAAGAGACGGCTGCTTCGAGGCAATGGCTGTTGATTCTTTATTCGCAGGATATCTTCTATGAATGAGTCAAGTTGGCTTTGCCGTAAAATATGAACTTCAGCTACGCGTATATCGGTCGCAGTTATTTTTGATGGAAAATTAGGGGGATCAGGGGTATCAGGAGAGGATGTGCAAGTTTGTTGGAAGGTACATAAGCTTCCTTCAAGACGAGGAAGATT
>JALPQI010021701.1:0-21013 GCA_025490895.1 Thaumatotibia leucotreta
AGTAAACATAATCTCAAATAATTACCTGGTATTTTAACCACCATTTGAGGTGCTCGATGTTGATTGGGATCCAACTTAAACGCTTTGAAATGACACTACACGGAACACTTGTAATTACAGATATTTCCTCAAATCCACTCCGCGGCCGTTTCGTTTCCCAGTAAACTCTATAAGCAGTTTCGTAGAAACCGAGTCCACGGGAGAAATTAATTCGCGGGAAACGCGCGGTCCTTCACTGGGAACGTTTCTTAGAACACGTCACACGTCCAATTTCACATCCGCGGCTCGCATTTATCATAGTTATTGATATCACGATAGGTGAAAGTTCGAGAGGCGAAATGCCTCGCGGCAATGACGTCTCCCTACCGTGTTCAGAAGCAGACTGAACGCGAACGAAACGCGAAGCGTGGTCGGCAAGCGAACCGCGCGTGCGCGGGAAAGGGACGCACGATCTGCGTCTTCGTAGAATAACCCCTAGTTAAAATTCCACTTGGTAACCGAGTTCAATTCAATACAACTTCGAAATCAACAGAACAAAACTACCTACTTACCCCCATATAGTGATCGAAGGTCAGAAGCCAAATATAATGCAATGCGACGCCATACTGCCACTGGCAACGGCATGGGCGCTTCCTAGAATCGTATAGCGCGCCATTTTCTGGAATCGGCATTGTCACTATAATTTATTTGAAGGTTCTTGTAACATGTAGGTGTGTTGACCTCTGCCCGTAGGCAACAATGTGTTAAATTAAATCCATCAATCATATCTCCCGCATTCGGACGGGTTCATTCACTGTTCTATTTACGTGGGTGGGTGGGCCACGAATTTCTTGCTGCGTTGCGGTAAGGCTTCGGTTAGAAACGCCTAGTTATATCAACATCTACCTATCTAGGATTATACGTGAGGTTTTCTACTATATCTATTCTTGTTAAGCACGTTTACTAATTCTATGATAGGTAAGTTACGATGAAATATGCTTAGCTATGTACATACAAAGGTATATCCAATTTTGATAATTACTGTAGTTAGCAGAAATAGCTATGACTACCCAGAATCTTGATAATAGCGTGACTATTGCTAGAACTTTAGTTTAGTACCTAGGATAAACAATAAACATTCAAAACATTATAGGTACAAAGTTCATAATAATTGTACAATAAAATTGTCGTCAGATATTATTAAGAGAAGTTATTGTGCTCAATATCTGGCCTGCTACCGCGAACACCGAAGTTCGTAAAATCGAGGATTTGTCTCTGTCACTCCAACGAAGGCGTCATTAGAGTGACAGAGAAAAATCCCCTCAATTAGCGTATTTCGTAATTCGCGGTAGGTATGGCCGCTGAATGAGCAAATCCTAAAAACATTTTTTACAATTTGTACATTTAGATCGCGTCTTAGATATTATTCCAAGATCCACCATATTTCCCAAAATGTCCCAGAAAGTTTGTACTTATGGAAGTTTCCTCAGCCTCCGTAGCCTAGTTGGTATTGGTAGTGACCCTGCCTACGAAGCTGGAGGTTCCGGGTTCGAATCCCGGCGAGGGCATTCTTTGTGTATTTATTTATCACAAATGTTTGTTCCTTGGTCATGGCTGTCTATGTATTTAAGTATCTATATGTATCTATCTATTATATATATCGTCGCCTGGTACCCACATCACAAGCCTTAATTGAGCTTACCGTGGGACTAGGTCGATTTGTGTAAGATGTCCCAAGATATTTATTTTATTTATTTATTTTTATTCCTTTCCTATACATTTTTGGTAGGTAGCGTCCGACCGAAATTTCGGTTTCGGCCGGTTTCCGGTTAAAAATCATGTTTCGACCGAAGGTTCGGTTTCGGCAAAAACCTGCCGAACCATTCGGCAGAACCGATACTTTAAACATTGTACTTTCGGGCCGCGTTCGGGTAACGTCGGGTCCGGCTAACTCAGATTTCCCAATAAATAATTGTAGAGACTTACAGACAATAGATTAATTTAATCACTCACTACATCAAACAACTGTAAAAATAAAAAATAAATAAATAAAATAACTCTTTTCCTGGTAAATGTTGGGTTATTTGTTGTGTCAACAGTATTTTCGAATCCTCTGATTCCGGTTTGATAATATGTACTAATCTTAGCAATAAATATGCGAATAACAATAAAAGACTTTCCAGAATAAGTAATATTCTTAATTTCGGAAACTCTTCGTCAATATATTAAGGTGGGTTCAATTCAAACTAAAAGAACATTCGCTGTTCTAACCTCCCACTCTACGAAATTCGATCGGTACACAAAACGTGATTGGTTGATTTCGTAGAAAGGGCGCTAGAACAGCGAATGCTCTTTTGGTTTAAACGCACCTTTAAGAGTACTGATAAACTGGTCTGCTACCACGTACACCGAAATTCGTAAACGGGGATTTGTCTTTGTCACTCCAGCGAAGGCATTATAGAATGACAGAGAAAAAATCCCGAAATTTGCGAACTTCGGTGTTCGCGGTCGCAAGCCTGGATGCTTAGCCAAGTTGCCAATCGCTATCTCTTATAGTAGCGCATCGTAGTTTTCCCTCTCGGTCACTCGTTCATATTATGTATGTATGTATGTAAATTCTTTATTGTACACAAAACACAGGCAAAAATACACATTTATACAAAAATTTTGACAGGTACAAAGGCGAACTTATCCCTGTAAGGGATCTCTTTTGCGACAAAGACAGTTAGCTCTTCGTTTTGACGATTAAGCGTTAGCGATTTGCAACTTGTCTAAGCACTCTGATAAATACATAAAGAGATGCCCTCACCGGGATTCGAATCCGAAACCCCCGGCTTCACGCGGTACAGCTACTGGGATAATTGCGGTTCTTTGAACAATGCGTGTCACATCACATGCGCCAGCGCTTCTAAGAACTGTATGTCTTTGTCGCTCTTGTGAGTGAGAGGCGAATAAGGCCGAATTGAGTAAGTGAAGTAAAAAAGAATATGTCGGTGTGCTATCTAATATGAAGATTACATACGCTACAACGCGCTCGCCATGCACACGCACCCGGTGTCGCTTGGCCTTAAGGGCCCCAAAAGAAAGTTTTTGCTCAAGTCAATATTTTCGGAGATAATTGCTCCAAAATTAAAAAAAACTTCTAACTTGATCCGTGGGTCGGAAAATGTGTTAAAATCGGCTTAATAAAGTACCTACTGAATAGTTGAATACTTTATAATAAAACTTATCGAACATACCTATCAAGAAACTGAAAGGCTTTTAATTGTGACTTAGTATGTCATCTTTAAATAAATTGGAAATCACAAATATTTAGTACATTGTTGTAGAGGCTGGAAAGTAAGCAACAGATGAACGAGTTAGTACGAGTTCATCTATTGCACTTTTCGCCGAGGCTAAACATTGTGCTTTTCACGACTACTGAGAGGAAATAAAACACATTCTTGTAATTAGAAAAAAATAATTTTAATTTGTTGTGGCTGAACGCCATGATCCTATGTAGGGTTTGCAATTCGAATATTCGAATATTCGTTTATTCGAATTATTCGCCTAAATAATATTCGAATAAGACAGCAGTTATTATTCGAATAAAACGAATATTTCGAATAGTGAAAGTTTGTGTGAAAATAATTAATTTTTGCGAAGAATTGTAATAAAATTCCAAAATTAACATTAACATCTATGTAAAAATATATTTTAATGATTAAACAACGTTTAATTCAATTAAGTTAATTTAAATATTAATAACTTAGTGGCGATGTGGGGGCTAAGGAGGCGTTGGCAAGGCTTATGAGTGCAGCCGCGGCGGTCGATTTGGCCAGACTAAAGTCGGTGTCGTGTGTCGAAGCGGATGCGTGGTTGCAGGCTTTGCCTGCCCCTCATCTGGGAACACTCCTGGACAACGACTCATTGCGGGTGGCAGTTGCTCTCCGCCTGGGCTTGGGCTGCGATGTTTGGTTACCTCATAAATGCATCTGTGGCTTCATAGTGGAGGCAAATGGCCATCACGCGTTGAGTTGTAGTCGTTGTTCGGGAAGGTTTCCACGTCACCACGCCTTAAATGACATCGTACGAAGGGCTTTGGTATCGGCCAACATTCCTTGTGCCCTGGAGCCTCCGGGCCTTTGTTGTTCCGACGGCAAAAGGCCCGACGGATTAACTTTGGTGCCGTGGCAGAAAGGCAAGTGCTTATACTCTGGGATGCCACGTGCGTCAGCACTTTAGCCGTCTCGCATCTCAGTCGGACAGTGCGAACAGCTGGTGCTGCTGCGGATTTTGCTGCCGCTAAAAAACGGGACAAGTATGCGGCCTAGTGTAACAGTTATTATTTTGTTCCCATCGCAGTGGAGATTACTGGGTGCTAGGGGTCTGAGGCTATTGCCTTTATAAGGGAAGTTGGACGTCGGATTAGTCAGAGGACAGCTGACACCCGCGCGGGTTCGTACCTTTGCAAAGGTTATCCATCGCCGTGCAGCGTGGTAACGCGGCCAGTGTGATGGGTACCTTTGCACCAGGGACGACTCATCCTCGGCCTTTGATAGTCCACTGCTAGGTGTAAGCCTCTCCTATTAAGCGTATAAACGCATTAGGAGGTAAATGCCCATAATCGCCACGCTGGGCAAGCGGATTGGCGATCGCAGTAATGTGTCCACTATGATGACGCTGCTGCCCGCTAGGTGCTGTATGCTAGGTTACCTAGACTTTGATAAGTGTAATTTAATTCCATATAATATTAATGATAAATAAATACATTCCGCCATATAAATGTATGTATAAGTAGCACAACTGACGATTCGAAAGTGCTTGTTGCTAAGCCTACTCAATAAATTATTTTTGACTTTGGCTTGACTGAGTAACACAACCCTAGTACTTCAATGAATTTCGATCGCAGTTTACGATGTATGATTGATAATATATCATTCAAATAAAACTAAATTAACTTACTATCAAACGGGACAGTTTTGGTTCTCTTACCCCTTGAATAAGGTTTAACTTACTCCTCGAGACAATTAAGCAGCTTTTTAATAAATAAAATTGTCAATAATTAAGTTTTTTTTTTTACTTTTACGCTATAACAATCTTATTCAACTTAATTTTGAGTTTAATTTGAATAAAAATTTAGTCTGAAAATTCTCTTGTTTTGGCAATGATTCATCATCACGAATTATATACAAAAATCTAGTATTTTTTCATAACGAATTATTTTTGCTACGCAGTTTTTTATACATACTAATGATTGAGTGTATCAATGCGTGATCAAGCGATAAAAATATGAAATACTTACAATTTTATACTCCTTACACTGAATCTAGGCCAGCTAAAATGCTACAGACCATACTTGGCTCTTAGGTACAGTTAAAGACAAAATAAGGTGTACACAAAAATGTTCAAAAATATGTCACAGTGCACTCTAACTCTGTGTAATAAGAACGTCGTAACATATTTATGAGCGGATTCTTTTGATACTTATTTTTGCACTTGACTGTACCATAGAAGTCTGTCTGTTGTATCGATAGATTCGAGAGGTTATAACGCTTTCATTTTACGTCATATATTTTACAATTACATCCCTTTAAAACATTCATTAACTATTTTTCCATAATATTCGTTTTCTTCGAAATATTCGAATATTCGAATACTGGAAATCGAAGTATTCGTATTATTCGAATAATAAAATTGGACGAATATTGCAAACCCTAATCCTATGCCACACAATTAAAAAAAAGTTACAAGCAGTCCGAGAAAATTTTTCTGAAATAATATTCAAAACGTCATATCTACCTATGAAATTCGTGTTTAGATACTACCTTTTACTTTACTTTCAACATTGTTGTACTGTTTGTGACGTTCATAGATGTACAGCTGTCAAAATTTGACAGCTATACAACTATAAGCATACCTGGGATAACTCGGGGCATTTATATGAAAGTGATGTAGCAAAATATTTTATCGACTATAAATATATCGATGTTACTGTGAATGACAACATCAAAATGTTATTCGGCATAAATAAATATTAGGTACTTACTCTTCAATTAAAATTAAAAATAACTTGAAACGGGTAGTTACACGTTTATTTTAAAATAATTTTCAAAATATACAATTAATATTAAATTATCAATATTTAAATTGTCATTTTGATTAAAATGACATCTGCATACAAGTTTTTACTATCTGAAGAAGCCCGATATCAGATAATTATGACATTGAACCTCTGTACTGTAATCGAGAATGTTCAATAAGCACATTTTTTATTATAATTATGTCGACATCTTTTTAATCGATATCAAATCCCTATAACTTGCCCCCAGTTATCCCAGGTATGACTATAAGCAACTTTCCGTAGTTACTGTGTTTAGTCAAACAATCACCACATTTACGAACAGTGTCGTGAAATAGTAGATTGTTCAACGAAGGACTAAAACAGGTCATTATGGCTGTTTAGTCCAGAATTAAACACTCTACTTTTCACTTAGAATGCGAGGAAAAAAACTACGTTCTACATAATCTCGGTATTTATTAACAGAAAGAACAAGTAAGATACAAAAAAATTATATGTTCTGCGATGTCAAAACTTCCGATTTCTTCGGAACATGGCCACTTGACGATAAGTTCGCAAACTTTTTCAAGTTATATGGCTTAGTTGCAGTGTGGTTTTAAGCATGGAATATTTCTTAGATTTTTCATCAAAATATGTATGTCAGAAATACGCCTTCCATAAATGATGCAGGTACCTAATTTGCTTTCCAGTTTTCCAATCCATAAAAGTTTGATATGCTTTTGTATATATGTACATATTACACTAGATTTCGGCGGCAAAAGATTTTGCACCACCTCTTTTGCATTCTGGACTAAGGACTGGATTCTGGACTTACTTCTTCATCGCATGACGATGACGTGACATCGTAAATTATACGATTTAAACAATATTACTTATGGACAAAAACACAAAAAATAAGCAATCAAATTCGTTCCGCGTTTTAGTTTTTATCTGTATTCCCTTTTCGAAATATGACGCTTTAAATACTTGCATATTTAGCCAACGAATTGGAACTAACTACAAAACTATTTTGAAGCTAATTGGTTAAAACAGAAGTAATAAATTGGATTCAATCTTAATCATATATTAAACAAGTATTAAATACACATGTAAATTATATCAAGAAAATAAATCGATTTTCCTTAATATTTTTGCACGATTGGCATTTTGAGGTTATTTATTTCCAATGGCAATAATCGTTCGTTCATAAATCATAAGACACCAGGGTCGCGTTTTATAAAGTTACAATTTACAATTTCGCTGTTTGCCTCTCTTTCTAGCCAATATGTGCGTGCGTTAGAGAGGCAAACAGCGAAATTGTAAATTGTAGCTTTATAAAACGCGACCCAGAAATGGCTGTTTACGGGTTTCCAACGTCAATTAAAAAAAATTACTTTAGTCCCTAGAGATTAATAAAGAGTTTTAGTCCCGATATGCAGGGACTAAAATTACATTTTAAGAGCATGAGAAGTGAAAAAGATATTTATTTACTTTATGTATTTATCTACTGTAATATATTTATGCCTCATGTATAAATTTTACCACTGCTAATACAATTACTGCTCAAACCATACCCAAGCTGGCGATTACCTTATAGCAGTCATCTTCTATTAACTGTATATTCTTTAGTGTACCACTAGTTATAACTAGGCTTAGGACTTTTCATAGCATATAGTGGTTCTAAAATCCTTGGAGCCGCTATGTGAAAAATTTTCGAAGTCAAAGTCAAAGTATATTGTAATATTAAATATAATGATTTATACCTACTGTCACATCGTTACTGCATGAGTTAACTTTAATAGAACGTAATTAATTTTTAAAATGAACTTGATTTCATAAAAAATACATTTTAAGAGCATGAGAAGTGAAAAAGATATTTATTTACTTTATGTATTTATCTACTGTAATATATTTATGCCTCATGTATAAATTTTACCACTGCTAATACAATTACTGCTCAAACCATACCCAAGCTGGCGATTACCTTATAGCAGTCATCTTCTATTAACTGTATATTCTTTAGTGTACCACTAGTTATAACTAGGCTTAGGACTTTTCATAGCATATAGTGGTTCTAAAATCCTTGGAGCCGCTATGTGAAAAATTTTCGAAGTCAAAGTCAAAGTATATTGTAATATTAAATATAATGATTTATACCTACTGTCACATCGTTACTGCATGAGTTAACTTTAATAGAACGTAATTAATTTTTAAAATTAACTTGATTTCATAAAAAGTGCATACGAAATTAGTTATATCAGAAACCATAAAAAAACTAGCTAGCCAATTAGGTTCAAGACAAACTACAAAAAGTCTTAGATCGGAAATAGCGATGAAAATGGCGAAAGTATCATATTGAATTAAGTTAAAGAATTAAGTTTTGAATCTTTCGTATAAATTTATATTTCAGTAGTTATTGCGGTCATCCGATTTTAGCCGGGGGTGTACCTTAAGTCGTATAAGTCGACAAACGTCAGTTTTGTTTTTTATTCGGAAGTTACATGTAAATTTATACGATCGCCATTATCATCGTTATTTAAGACTTTTTCTCGTTTGTTTTGAGCACTAATTGTCTAGTTTTTTTATGGTTTCTGATATAGGTAACTAATTTCGTATGCACTTTATATGAAATCAAGTTCGTTTTTTAAAATTAATTACGTTCGATTAAAATTAATTCAGTAACGATGTGACAGTAGGTATAAATCATTCAATTCATTCATTCATCAAACACCATAACTGACACCATAGCACTCCATTTTAACTTGTTGGCAGGGCCGCCCAACCTTTCGGAAGCACTAATATTCTGCCGGGCTTTCCTCGTTAAAAACTTGATGCTACAGCGTATTCCTCCTGGAAATACCAGTGAAAAATCTCTACAGCATACACGCAATTTCAAACCTTATCTACTACGCAATAAAGCTTTTTTATATTTCTAACCCCTTAGCGTGAATCTCAAAGGAATGCTTCGCGTTATATTGAAAGCTAAAAATACGCAACGGTCGGGAAACCCGTGTTTTTTGTTTTTATCTGGACGTTTCGCAGTTTTCGATTAATTATGAGTTAGCCTAGTTTGTTTTCTATGAATTGGGGCTATAAATTTAATGTGCGCGTTATGTTTACGTAATATGTGACCTAGAATCTCATTGGTGTCATGCGTTAATCACTTATACAATTTGTCAGTAGAAAACAAATAATCACAGATTTAATAATTGAAAAACAACCAACTTCAACCGATTTCTCCAAGATCCTATCATCTGTGGTTTCCATCATTAGATAGATAGATAGTTATTTATCCATGAACAATTTTACATCGTGTCTGAATGTACTTACATTTAAAAATATTATTCTAGTGTTATTTCATCAATTTACACTAGCAATAAGGTAACAATAAGAAAGAAAAATACTCATGCAATTATACATTGGTTTCCTATCATCAAATCCTACTTTCTGAATGCAAATTCTTGTAAATGAATGAATATTACCAAAAGCGCCATACATGTAGTTACCAATAATATTTGAAGAGATCCCTCGATTTCTTCAAGATCCCATCATCAGACCCCATCAACTTGGTGCCAACGGGACTATCTCGGGGTTATACACGTTCAATCACAAAAATAAATTTTAAAATCGGTTCACGATTCTCGGAGATCAGGTAACATACATACAACAAAAAAAACAGAATTGAGAACCTCCTCCCTTTTTTGAAGTCGGTTAAAAAAAGCAAACCTAAAAACTTGCATTGGAATAATCACGTACTTTTAGAACAGAATCTTGGTTTTATTACCAACTTAAAACCTTAAACCTTGGGTATACTCCACCATATGTTCCCTTCATATTTTCCGTTGTCACTGACTAATGATTACATGTGTCTGGCATCCCATTAAAAATAATTATTGTATTAAATATGACCTTTATAAATAACAATTACTAGCAATTACGCATTTTATTGCTGTGTAGGCTTTGTTTTCAACTCGCCGAAAATGGAAAATGTCGGCTGTCTGAGCTTTAAAGGTACATTTAGATCAAGCGAACATTCGCTAGTGATGGGCAAAATGTAATCGACTAACGATTAACAATTAAGATTAACTTAAAAGTAATCGGTTAATGATTAAATTTGACGATTAATAAATCTTAGTCGTTCTTGTTCGACTAATTTAATCACGATTAAATTAATCGACGATTAAATACGAGCGATTAAATCCATAATCGATTGTTTCATTAGATTATTTTTTTTCGATTAATATCAGGATTTTTTGTGAGTCGTAAATTCAGGTTACGCTAACAGACTTATACCTGTAGAAGAAGCGATGTATAACAATACCTAGGACTTTCTGCGAGTATTTCATACGCGGTTACCTTTGATAAATAATATGTCAAAGCGTTCGTCAGTTTTTTACAAGTGGCGTCAAAGGATGACTAATCCAATTCTGCGACGATTAAGTTAATCTCAATTAATTTAATCACGATTAATTTGTGACGATTAATTCTTTAGTCGATTAGTTAGTTGATTAAAAAAATAATCGATTAATGCCCATCTCTTCTAACCTCCCATTCTACGAAATTCGATCGTTACACAAAACGTGATTGGTTGATTTCGTAGAGCGGGGGGTAGAACAGCGAATGTTCTTTTGGTCTGAATGCACCTTTAGGATTCCGCATTTGACGCAGGAGATAAAGGCCTAGCACGTGCGCGTGTGTGTTGTAATGTATGTAAATGTCATATTAGATGGCACACTGCTTGCGTGTGTACCAGCAAGCCGTGTGACATCTACTATGAAATTTCCGACGCTACAACGTGCACGCCAGCACGCACACGCGCTGCTCACGTATCGGGTGTGGCCAGCCTTTAAATAATTTCTCTCTGGCGGTATCAGCTTGAATTACAAAGAACCCCGAGTTCAAGTGAATATCTAATCGTAGACATTCGGAGAACGTGTGCCCTTACCATAAATTTGCTGCATGTACAGTGTACAGTCAAGGGTAAAATATGTATACGATTTTTTACTTATGTCTGGAGCATAAGGCCTAAAATTGTATATATATTTATGCCCCTGACTGTACCTACATACCTACATCATTAACCTATCTCAGTCCACTGCTGGACGTAGGCCTCTCCGATTAACTATGCGTATAGACGCATTAGAAGGTAAAGTAAAGGGAAGTAAAGGATACGTTAGGTTTGACTCGATAAGTAATGCATTATATTATATTATTATTCGCACATATTATTAGCACTTTGGTCATGGCTGTCTATTTATGGTCCGACCGAGATCTCGGTCTCGGTCTCGGTCTCGGCATTCTCAGCCAAAAATCGAGCCGAGATATCCCTCTCGACTCTCGGCCAAAAATGGCCGGGACTCTCGGCCATTTTTGGCCGAGAGTCGAGAGCCGGCTGTAATTGGCGAGCTTGACGCCATCTCGCAAAATTACTGCGATTTTATTGGTGTCGTATTGACATGAACTGACTTCAATTTCACTTTAAAATGAACAGAAGGAATAATTTAGAGTAAGCGACCCCTATCATACTATCGATAAAAATACCTAAAATTCGAATATCGGTTTTTGGGGTTACTACTTACATTTTAAAAAATTAAAAAAAAAGAAAATATCCAAAAAATGCTGTATTTAGTTTGACGTTGGACTTACTATAATATAATAGGTATTTGCTAGGGATTTTTTATGTAATTTATACGTTTTTTATGCTTTCTACCAAGTCTCAGTCTCGGTCTGATCTAGGCCGAGACTAAAATATGGGTCTCGGTCGGACCTTACTGTCTATTATGTATTTAAAAAAGTATCTATCAGTAGGGTGAACCGAATGTGTAGGTCATACTCACCAACTTTTACTATGGGGAGACGTCGAAATCGCGAAAAAAAAAATCAGCTGTTTCATACAAATTGGCGGCATTACGCCGGCCGAAATGTATGAAACAGCTGATTTTTTTTTTGCGATTTCGACTTTGTCCCCATAGTAAAAGTTGGTGAGTATGACCTACACATTCACTACGTAGAATTTGAACGGTCGAAAAAAAAACACCCTGTATAATAGATAGATACTTTTTTAAATGGTTCACCCTGTTGTGGCATAATTTTTTTATGAATAATTCTATATGGCATAATGTATGTAGTCATAATGGGCTTTGTGCAGAAACTGTTGTGGCATACTCAAGTTTGGCATAGTTCGTTATGGCAGATTTCGAATTGTCCGAATATTATATGTGCATAATTTTGATGCTCCTATTAATAATGAGGCATAATCTGGATGTGCATAAAAAGTATCGGCATATTTGTTTTAGCATACACTTCTGAGCGGAGTACTTTCTAGGTTGTTAAAAAAAAAATAACCTCGAAGACTAAGGCGGGAGCAAAGCTCCCGCCTTAGTCTTCTAACCTAACCTGACCGAGTCGGATCTGCCCCGGAAGGTTTTGTTCGCTCGCTTCGCTCGCTCACGCAGAAATTTTCGCCCTCACAACAAATTCTGCCTGACGAAAAATGCAAGGTAAGTTTCGAACATGTGGCTATATACCAAAAAAAATATGCAAATCTAATTTCTGTCTTATAATACTCGGCGTAAATAATAATATGCCAAGATAGTTTCGGACAAAATAATGTTCGAAATATTGTTATTTATGCCAAGCGATGTTTCTGCCTCATTAAAATTATGCCAAAATAGATTATGCCAAGTCTGTTATGTCCTAAGCGTTTCGGACAAAATAAATTATGCCAGATAGAGGGAACCCTACACATTCACTACGTAGAATTTGAACGGTCGAAAAAAAAACACCCTGTATATATCGTCGCCTGGTACCCACATCACAAGCCTTAATTGAGCTTACTGTGGGACAAGGTCGATTTGTGTAAGACGTCCCAAGATATTTATTATTATTACCGACATAATTGGAGCGAGCGCGATGGCCTGACCTATCTATCGAGTAAAACCTAACGTTACCGATACTTGCAAAGTCAGTACAGCTACTGAAAGTAAGTCCAGTAGCTCAAGGTAAGTCGATATGTAGAAATAGTATAAAAATCATGGTAAGGTACCTAGTTATACCTACTGAGTACGCAGCATGAAATGGATTCTGAGTCTAATAAGAATGCCACTAAAATATATGAAATTATAACAAGTTACAAGATAAGATACCACAGAAAATAAAGATTGGATATGATTATTATTGCGACATCATAAGAAATAGCTACGAGGAATCCGGATGTTCTCGATTTTTTGTAGACTACGTGTTATTGTGTATATGTCACGTGACGCGTGGTAGCAGTAAGAATACATTTGTCACCACCCCAACTCTTCCCGCGGGTGTCGTAAGAGTCAACTAAAGGATTGAAGTGCCACTGACCATTCTTTGATAAAAGATTGACGATGGACAGCAGCGTCATCAAAGGGGACACATTACTGCCAATCCGCGTGCCCAGCGTGGCGATTATGGGCATTTACCTCCTAATGCGTCTGTACGCATAGTTAATAGGAGAGGCCTACGTCCAGCAGTGGACTATCATAGGTGTGTAGCATCATTCATCCATACGCATTAGTATTGGAGTATTGCATGGAGTGGCCGTGAGTGACTATTTTAAGGATAATACATATTATTATGCCATAAGATAGCGGTGAAGAAGGCCTTCCTAGGAAGACCCAGTGGACGCAGACCGGTTGGTAGGCCAAGATACCGCTGGAAAGACGAGGTGGAGAAGGACCTACGCGCCCTGAATGCAGAGAACTGGGAGGAGATCGCACAGAACCGGGCGCATTGGCGCCAACTCGTGTCGGAGGCCAAGATCCACTTTGGGTCGCTGAACCAGCGAAGTAAGTATATAAGTAAGTATGCCATAAGATACCATAAGATATCGTAAGATATAATACAGTATAGAGCTTTGTTTCAGAACTTGCTGCAATATTTTGCAGGTGTAGATCGCGCTTAAAGATCGCGAATGTACCAAGAAACCCATACCACCGCGAAATCTGTGAATATTTCGCTATACAGAGTGTTTTTTTTAAGTGGGGCAGTATGGGGAAATCGGAAACTATAGAAGATACAAGGAAGCTGTCTTAGGAGACATTAGGTATTTTTTTGAGATAACAATTTTGACATTTTCAAAATTTTGGTCAAGTGCGAGTTGTACCTAAAATTAATAATAATGAAAAAAAAATGTTTTGACGCAGATCGACGTGATTTCATGCGTAGAGAATTTTATTGTATTGGATGAAAAAATCTGAACAGTAGAAGTTAGTAAAATTTAAGAAAACCATTTCTCATATTACATCCACTGTGAAGTGTCTAGTCTACTACTGCATACAGGGCGAAACATGAGTCGTCAAAAAAAAAATTACTATTTCTAAGTAACTTGTAGGGATTTCAATTGTTAGTTGTTTATACAGCGTGTTTTTCTTCATATGCTATAACTTTAACGGAAGCTTATTTAGGTCAAATACAGGGTGTTTTTTTTTCGACCGTTCAAATTCTACGTAGTGAATGTGTAGGTCATACTCACCAACTTTTACTATGGGGACAAAGTCGAAATCGCGAAAAAAAAAACAGCTGTTTCATACAAATTGGCGGCATTACGCCGGCCGAAATGTATGAAACAGCTGATTTTTTTTCGCGATTTCGACTTTGTCCCCATAGTAAAAGTTGGTCAGTATGACCTACACATTCACTACGTAGAATTTGAACGGTCGAAAAAAAAACACCCTGTATAACTAATTTCTCTAAGAAACTAGTGTTTTAACTCTTACTGTTATTGAGTTATTAAAAAAATAAGTTTAATCACTGAACATGTGTATTGCAACCTTTATTACATTCTAATGTTACTTATTTTGACATGTGCCGTCAGTTACCTGAGATTAACTTTTAATTTATTCTTAAGGTTCTCTCACACTTACCATTTCATTTAATATGTATGAAAACAAAAAAAAATCTTTTTTATCGAATTTTCCAAAAGCCTGTATAGCAGACAACTTCTATTAATGTCCCAAGTAACCTGTCTTATTTATAGCATATCGAAACGAACACCCTGTAGAGTTAGAAATACTTATTACTGTTCACGATTCATGTTTCACCCTGTATAATACAGTATACAGCTTTGTATGAGAACTTGCTGCAATAACTTGCAGGTGTCTCTGGCTTTAAGATCTCGAGTAACAAGAAACCCATACCGCCGCGAAATCTGTCAATATTTCGCTCCTCAGCTATGGTGTTTGAAACGTTCCGCTGCGTACGCGCACGCCCGCTAATGAGGTTTTAATCGCCGTTTAATTAGAGTGGGACAGCCACGGTTCACGGAATCGGCGGCCAGACCACGGGGTGGACTAGATGTCGCATGTGACATCGTCGGGTATAGTGCAATACCATGTCACTGGGCCAATCAACTTTTCGATCGACCACTACTGTGTCCCGTAAAGGTGCCTTCAAACCAAAAGAGCATTCGCTATTCTAACCCCCACTCTACGAAATTCGATCGTTACACGAAACGTGATTCGTTGATTTCGTAGAGTGGGGGATAGAATAGCGAGTGCTCGTTTGCGCATGCACCTTAACGCAGGTGACAATTTCATCAAGTTTGCTAGAAAAAATGCTTATAAATTGTACATGCGTAAATTGCGTAAGGCCCCGATAAGTTCACATTGATACATTTAGGTTCCAACTGTTTTTCATTGTAAATATGTGTATATTATTAATTGACGTACATTTGTATTTGTACTCGTAAGTTCATGAAAAGTAACGCAGCAGACAGAAAATATGTCCATCGAAAACTTGATTTGCCCAACTACCAAAGCAGATAGAGTTCAAATAACAAACAATTGACACTAATTGAATTTGTTAGTTACGCGGTATTGCACTATTCCCGACGATGACGATATACAACGTGTTACACGACACGAGCTACTGAAATCCTTCAACGGGGTGATTTGGTAGGTTATACTACGGAGGTTATTTGTTCTTTGGTCGTGGCTGTATAATGTATATGTATCTAATTACATATCTAATATATCTATATTCTATATGTGGCTCTCTATTATATACCTATATCGTCGCCTGGTACCCACATCACAAGCCTTAATTCGATACCTCCTACGTATACTGGTGCAAGTGACATTTTTACCATTTTCGTTTTTTTGCATATTTGGGTTCAAAATACTTATATCTACAAGCTATAAAATTTTTGTGGCGAAATTACCGCTAGTTTTTGAAATAAAGTGGCGTATACTGATATAACTAACACCTTTTTTTTGGTTCGAACGCCGTATACTGAGCTAAGTGACTTGTACCACTATACGCAGTACACTTATCGCCGCGGGCGGAAGTTATACCAGTATGCACGAGCAACAATCTAAAATCTACACATAAAAGTAGGCTCTATTGCTTATTATTTAGCAATATTGTTGTTATTTGATTAGTTGTTATGTTAAATCAAATGAATTATGCGTAACCTACCTACCTAACTAAATATAAAAAAAATTGTAGATTACTGCTTGCCAGCTAAGCAGAGCTAATATAGATAGCTGAATATTAGCAAGGCCGAATACGAATACGAATCTGGCCAGCAATTAGGTAGTGTGTTTTTCAAATATGTAATAACACAGCAAAAGGGACAAACTACGTTTATCGGAACGCTAAGTCAAGGAGTAAGAATATACCGACGGCTGCTCATAAGCATACATATTCTTTGCGAGCCGATATTAAGAATTGTAATCACTAAATGAAATCAGAGCTTACAATATTCCCTTTGGTCCATGTTGAATAACAAGTGGATAATATTCGTAACCATTTAAATTGTTTTCTAATTCATAATATATATAATGTCTTTAATAATATCGTCTTCTCAAACCTACCACCAGTATTGGATGGACGAATAAGTCTGATAGCCCAGACAGTAAAAAAGTATATCAGCTACTTATAAAGACATTGAATTTTGACATACTTCATCATCATCATCATTATCAGCCTATGATAGTCCACTGCTGGACGTAGGCCTCTCCTATTAACTATGCGTATAGACGCATTAGGAGGTAAATGCCCATAATCGCCACGCTGGGCAAGCGGATTGGCGATCGCAGTAATGTGTCCACTATGATGACGCTGCTGCCCATCATCAATCTTTTATCAAATAGTGGTCAGTGACACTTCAATCCCTTAGTCGACTCTTACGACACCCGCAGGAGGAGTTTGACATACTTACCTACACTAAAACGAAAGAAGCCTACTTAGTAGTTCCAATATATACTTCTTTTAATTTGAGTCTTAAAATCATTACTAAGTAGTTTCGTCTTACTGTACGCACCTAAGAAGTATTGAGGTATGGCATCGATTTGATGTATATGTTATATAAATAAAATATTTATGTTGATGTTATTTCTTCAACTGTTATATTGCCTTTTGATGTTGTAAGACATGTCTTGATCACTTGAAATTAAAACCATGTGTTTGTTTCAAGACTTTCTTCCAGTAACCATTAATCCGGTAGGACACTAAGAATAATAAAAAATATACTTATTTAAAAATGATGGTAAATCAGTTTATTTTTTTTATTTTAAGCGTTTATTTTTCTTTGTATTTATATACTTTTAGACTTCCTGCAATGCCCATAACATACAAAAAAAGCTTCAACGTATACTGGTACATGATTAATCAATTTAGGCGTATACTGGTACAAGTGACAAATTAGGCGAAAACTAATCAATAAAAAACATCAGAGCAACAACTCCGGTTTGTTTAGATATTTACGGAGCATGATACAAAATATACATCAAATTCACTTAAAATTATATCCGTGTTCATCGAGTCATAGTATACTACGTACCGTACCGTACCGTATGGTAGTTGTCTCAGTTCATCAAAAACAAGAACTCGTAAATTTCACGTATACTGGTGTAACTACCATTTTTTCAAAAACTACTATTTATTTAAAAAAAGTAAATATGTAGACTGTATTAAAATGTATTTGTTATAAATTCTTGAAAATATCATGAAATTATTTCATTGTATGAGCTAGTTACAGAGCTTTGTACCTTTGAACAGCTCTCCTGGAAAATGATGATTTTGCACTTGCTCCAGTATACGTAGGAGGTATCGAATTGAGCTTACCGTGGGACTAGGTCGATTTGTGTGAGATGTCCCAAGATATTTATTTATTTATTATATCTGCGAACGTGTTTTAGGATATGTGTCAAAGACGTCAAATGTTGTGTAAAGTCAGCCATTTATGTTTTTTTTTAGATTTTACTGCCGATTGGTATTAAGTCTTGTACAATATGGTCTGTGGATAATGGTGGCATGCTTCTCAGAAGTGGCGTTTTTTTTAATTTCCTTGAGTTTTAGCGAGCCTTGGACGCCAAGTGTTATGCTGGAAATGGTGTTTGTATCGAGTAAAACAGCCCGGAATACCATAATATGTGAACCGTTTTCTTAAAACGACCCACCTTGTCGCTAACCATTAAAAACATAATTAATTTGTATCTTTATTTATGCTATTCGCGTTTTCTACTTACACACCGTAGGTAGGTATAAGTATTAGAATAATAGTAATAGAATAAAAAAAAATGTAAACAGATATGGCCGACTTTCCATAGCATTTGACGCTACGAACAAATAAAACATGGAAGCCGCACGCCATACTAAATTGCCTTTCAAAAACGGTCCTGAATTTTTGTTGACAAGTGTCACCCCCTCTTCAATGTATCACGGTTATTAATTTCAATGTCAACCTATAAAAACTTACACCGCCATTTAAAAATAGTTGTGATTGGTCCATCAAAGTTTTGATTGGCTATATTCTATAAACCTTTGTCAAAGATGTTGCGCCGAAATATGCGCGGTGTTAAGAAAAGCGGTATGTTCTGCCCATCTTGGCACATTTGAACAATCGGTTTTGGGGGCATTTTTGAAATGGCGTTAGACGTCCATGATATACAAGGTGGAATTCGACGAGGGACCTTTACGGAAATGGGAGATAGTTAAGGCTATACTGAGCAACTTTTACTATGGGACCAACCCCGAAATCGTAAAAAAAAATGACTTTCATACATTGTGTGTATACATGCCTTTTTGTATGGATAAGTTTTTTTTTATACGGTTTCGGGGTTGGTCCCATAGTAAAAGTTGCTCAATATAGCCTTAACTATCTCCCATTTCCGCAAAGGTCTCTCGTCGAATTCCACCTTGTATAATGGTCGCAGATTTGACTTCTTTGATACGTATTGTGAAACGCGTTCGCAGATATATTTTTACGTTAGTATAGTACTAATAAATATCGATAATTTTATCTAAAAACGTAGGTATTTATGTGAACTCAAAAGTTCAAGTTCAAGTTCGTAGTCAAATCAAAATTGTGTTCTAAAAGTGCGTGAATATGGAATAATGAAAGTATTTAGTTGTTAGATTTTTTTAGATTCAACTGACGAATGGTTTACATGTATGACTTCCATAAATTATTGCACTAGCTTTGTACCGAGAAGTTTCATAAGTTGCGAAACTTGCATAGAGAATGTTCTCGGGAATCTCAATTTAACAAATAAATCTAATCAAGGCAATACCGTACTAGATACATGCCTTAATGAGTTAAATTTACTGCCTGCTTACTTATTTACGATTTAAAATAACTATTTACAACACATTTTTATAAGATCTCATGGAAACATTCTCAATGAGAACAGAACTTCTTAAATTATCATGGAAATTTCCGATTACATTCCCGCAATTTTGAGAATGTTTTCTGCAACTTGTACCTACATTGCTACTCCGACCCCATTTCCCTGTTCTGTGAAGCATCGTCTTCGTAGTAGACGGCAGATTGACGAAATTCGTTAAGGTGCATTCAGACCAAACGAACATTCGCTATTCTAAATCGGGTTAGATTTACCACTCTACGAAATTCAATCGTTACACAAAACGTGATTGGTTAATTTCGTAGAGTGGGGATAGAATAGCGAATGCTCGTTGGTCAGAATGCACTTTTAGATTTTTTTTTAGATTCTACTGGCAGATGGTTTACATGTATGTCTTCCATAAATTGCACTCCGACCCCATTTCCCTATTCTGTGAAGCATCGTCTTCGTAGTAGACGGCAGATTGCGCCGTATAACCATATGTTCAGCGACTGTTTTTGTGGTGAGATGAAGACGTTGGAGATGTTCTGGGAATGTTTACCACAGCTGGCTCTCGGACTACAATGTTGCGTCGGTTTTTGTACATTTAACATACAAAGTGTAGTGGAAAATTGTAATTCGTTTTATAATGTATTCAGAACATATCTTATTCTTGGTATTAGTTCGGTCGCTTGATGAAGGTGGATTTACACACCAAACGAGCGAATGCTCCTTCTATCCCCAGTATCCCCACTCTACGAAATTCGTTAAGGTGCATTCAGACCAAACGAACATTCGCTACTCTAACCCCCCACTCTACGAAATTCGATCGTTACAACAAACGTGATTGGTTGATTTCGTAGAGCGGGGGATAGATAGAACAGCGAATGCTCTTTTGGTCTGAATGCACCTTTAGATTTTTTTTAGATTCTACTGGCAGACGGTTTACATGTATGTCTTTTATAAATTGCACTCCGACCCCATTTCCCTATTCTGTGAAGCATCGTCTTCGTAGTAGCCGGCAGATTGCGCCGTATAACCATATGTTCAGCGAGCGTTTTTGTGGTCGGATAAAGACGTTTGAGATGTTCTGGGAATGTTCCCCGCAGCTGGCCCTCGGACTACAATGTTGCGTCGCTTTTTGTACATTTAACATACAAAGTGTGGTGGAAAATTGCTGTAATTCGTTTCATAATGTATTCAGAACATATCTTCTTGGTATTAGTTCGGTCGCTTGATGAAGGTCGATTTACACCAAACGAGCGAATTCTTTATTCTTTATCATTTATCAACAACCATGTAAAAAACAGCTTACGCCAAGACATTATTTGTGGAATTATCTATAAGCTAACATAATTCTAGCAAATTACAACATTTTATGTCAAAATAATGAAAAGGA
>JALPQI010021702.1:0-13741 GCA_025490895.1 Thaumatotibia leucotreta
CCACCCCACTATGCGTGAGGGTGTTGTAAGAGTCTAAGGGATTGAAGCGTCACTGATCATTGATAGAAGAATGATGATGAGCAGCAGCGTCATCATTTTGGACACTGCGATCGGCAACCCGCTTTCCCAGCGAGGTGATAATGGGCATTTAGCTCCTAATGCTTCTATACTAGTAATGTGCTCTTCCCGGTAATTTTCTCAAAACTGACTAAGGCTGCGGCTCCATTGAAGCGGAGAGGAGCGGAGATGTGCAAAATTGACCAATGAGACCGCATCACAGTGTTTCGAATTTTGAATTTGAAGAATGTAATTGGTCAATTTTGCACATCTCCGCTCCTCTTCGCCTCAATGGAGCCGCAGCCTAAGGAATTTTCCCAAAATGGTAAGTTTCTGTAAAGTAACATTGGGATTTTACCGAGAAGTCTCTTGTCTGTGGATTGAAAGCTGATGTGATAGCATCCTCATGCTGTCGTGAGTACAGTCTACCCAGTAGCTGGAGTTGCCAGCCCTGACGCTGCGGCGCTGGGTGCCGCCCTACCTAACGACTACGCTAAACTGAAGAAGGTAGGTTGTAACACTGTCTGAAAAAGGAGTTTTGTTTTCAGGGTTTCATCATTATCTGCCGAAAGTCGACCACTGTGAAAGATTGTCAAAGATTGCCACAATGACCGGTCCTGTATCCAGTGGACTCTTGCTATTGAAGTGTCACTGACTACTCTTGATAGAAGATTGATGATGGGCACCAGCATCATCATATTCATCATTAGTAGAGTGGACACACTATTGCGATCGCCAACCCACTTGGCCACCGTGGCCATTATGGGTATTTACCTCCTAAAGCGCTTAGATAATAGGAGAGCCCTTTGTGGAATTATTACAGGCTGATGATGTGCCCAAAAAAGGAGTGTCCTGTTTTCAGGGTTTATGTATAAGAGTTTCTTCGTTCTGCTAAAATGCTTCCACCGATCTTGATGTAAGTATAGCCCTCATGCTGCCGTGAGCACAGTGTACCCAGTAGCTGGAGTTGCCAGCCCTGACGCTGCGGCGCTGGGTGCCGCCCTACCGGCGCCGGCGCTAAACTGAAGAAGGTAGGTTGTAACACTGTGTGAAAAAATAATGTCTTGTTTCAGGGTTTTTGTATACCAGTCTTCGGGTATACAGAAACCTCTTGGTTCCGCTAGAAATACTACGTAATGCTTCCACCGATCTTGATGTAAGTATAACATCCTTAAGCCGTGTGGTGATGGCAGTAAGAATATATTTGTTACCACTCCACTCTTCGTGAGGGTTACCACCTCTTCGTGAGGGTGTTGTAAGAGTCAACTAAGGGATTGAAGCGTCACTGACCATTGGTAGAAGAATGATGATGAGCAGCAGCGTCATCATTGTGGAGACATTAGTGTGATCGGCAACCCGCTTTCCCAGCGAAGCGATAATGGGCATTTAGCTCCTAATGCTTCTATAATGATTGATACTAGTAATGTGCCGTTCGCGGTAATTTACTCAAAACTGTCTGAGGAATATTCCCGAATGGTAAATTTCTGTATAGTAACATTGGGATTTTACCGTGAAAAGTCTCTAGTCTGTGGATTGAAGGCTGATGTGATAGCATCCTCATACTGCCGTGAGTACAGTCTACCCAGTAGCTGGAGTTGCCAGCCCTGACGCTGCGGCGCTGGGTGCCGCCCTACCGGCGCCGGCGCCGCCGCCGCCCGCGCCTGCCGCGCATCCCGCCTGAGGAGATGCACAAGCAGCTGTATGACTACGCTAAACTGAAGAAGGTAGGTTGTAACACTGTCTACCCAGTAGCTGGAGTTGCCAGCCCTGACGCTGCGGCGCTGGGTGCCGCCCTACCTCACGACTACGCTAAACTGAAGAAGGTAGGTTGTAACACTGTCTGGAGAAAGAGTTTTTTTTTCAGGGTTTCATCATTATCTGCTGAAAGACGACCACTGCTGAACATAGGCATCCGCCAAGATTGCCACAATGACCGGTCCTTTGTGACCCGCATCCAGTGGACTCTTGCTATTGAAGTGTCACTGACTACTCTTGATAGAAGATTGATGATGGGCACCAGCATCATCATATTCATCATTAGTAGAGTGGACACACTATCGCGATCGCCAACCCACTTGGCCACCGTGGCCATTATGGGTACCTCCTAAAGCGCTTAGATAAAAGGAGAGGCCTTTGTCTAGCAGTGGAATGATTACAGGCTGGTGATGTGCCCAAAAAAGGAGTGTCCGGTTTCAGGGTTTATGTATGAGAGTTTCTTCGTTCCGCTAAAATGCTTCCACCGATCTTCATGTAAGTATAGCCCTCATGCTACCGCGAGTGTGACAGTCTACCCAGTAGCTGGAGTTGCCAGCCCTGACGCTGCGGCGCTGGGTGCCGCCCTACCGGCGCCGGCGCCGGCGCCGCCCGCGCCTGCCGCGCATCCCGCCTGAGGAGATGCACAAGCAGCTCTATGACTACGCTAAACTGAAGAAGGTAGGTTGTAACACTGTCTACCCAGTAGCTGGAGTTGCCAGCCCTGACGCTGCGGCGCTGGGTGCCGCCCTACCTAACGACTACGCTAAACTGAAGAAGGTAAGTTACAACACGGTCTGAAAAAAGTCTTGTTTCAGGGTTTTTGTATGCCAGTATCTTGGCTCCGCTAGAAATACGTAATGCTCCCACCGATTTTGATGTAAGTATAACATCCTTAAGCCGTGTGGTGACGGCAGTAAGAATATATTTGTTACCACCTCTTCGTGAGGGTGTTGTAAGAGTCTAAGGGATTGAAGCGTCACTGACCATTGATAGAAGAATGACGATGAGCAGCAGCGTCATCATTTTGGACACATTATTGCGATCGGAAACCAGCTTTCCCAGCGAGGTGATAATGGAAATATGGCACTGGTCTCACCGCGAGCTACTAAGCTATGAACTATCGGCTATAAACACGAACAAAAGATATGCACTTCCGTGTAAATAAAAGAGACACGGCGATACTCGCCCAGCTATCAGCTATCACCGCCAGGAACAGGCGCCAGTGCCTAATACTAGTAATGTGCTGTTCTCGGTAATTTTCTCAAAACTGTCTGAGGAATATTCCCAAATGGAAAGTTTCTGTATAGTAACATTGGGATTTTACCGAGAAGTCTCTAGTCTGTGGACTGAAGGCTGATGTGATAGCATCCTCATGCTGCCGTGAGTGTCACAGTGTACCCAGTAGCCGGAGTTGCCAGCCCTGACGCTGCGGCGCTGGGTGCCGCCCTACCGGCGCCGGCGCCGCCGCCGCCCGCGCCTGCCGCGCATCCCGCCTGAGGAGATGCACAAGCAGCTCTATGACTACGCTAAACTGAAGAAGGTACGCTACAAGACTGCCCGGAAAAGGAGTGTATTTTTTTATATACCACGTCGGTGGCAAACAAACATACGGCCCGCCTGATGGAAAGCAGTTCTCGCGCATGTTCTGCGTAGTTTAGGCGCTTCGCGTCTGGACAACACACTATCCTAACCTAACCTAATTTATCTATACTTTGAAATTAGTTATTAATGCATTTTAATATTTTAGATTCAAGAGACCCGCAACAAAACAAAAGAATATTCTAAAATATGTAAAATACTCAATATGTAAATTGATTTAAAAATGATGTTACCTAAACAAAGAAAAAGTGTTTTATTCAAATAGGGAACTAAAATTATGGTTTCCGAAATATATATGACTGGTAACCAATAACCATTAGTCCGAACAGTAATATGCGTAGTACACATTAGGCAAATATAAAATTAGTCCAAGTTAAATTATTACAAAACTTTAATATGCAAACAAAGTAATAGTATGCCGAAATAATTACTATGCGAGAGTACATTTATGCTAATACAAATTATGCGAAGAAAAGTATGCCAAAATAGAATAGCCTGAAAAAGATTATGCGACCAGAAGGTATATCGAACTTGTACACTCCTCTTTTGAAGAACCCCATACTGTAGTCCATCGGGAAAACCTCGGCATGCTCATTCCACAGACGGACCGTCCGCGGGAGGAAGTTCCTCTGAAACCGCACGGTGCGCGACCATTCAGGTTGCAAGGTGTGAGGATGAGCGCCCAGTCGGTGGCGAGCGGTGCGATGATGAAAAGTGGACGTTGGCATCATGTCGAGCAGTTCTTTCAGGCTTTCATCATTATTAGCCGAAAGACGTCCACTGCTGAACATAGGCCACCCCCAAAGATTGGCACAATGACCGGTCCTGCGCCACCTGAAACCAGTTAGTCTGCATGTTTAGATTTGATCACCGTTTCGATCATATCTATTTTGATGAGATCTGTGCCAATATGGATGGGTGTTTTTAACCGACTTCAAAAAAGGAAGAGATTCTCGTCAGATTTTGTATATATGTAACTCGATATCTCAGAGGATCGTTTACCGATTTTTTTTAATCGAAGGTGTAGTCACAGTTAGTCCCGTTGGCAAGAAGTCAGGGTCTGATGACGGCTGCGACCTAACATGAACGTCTAATGCCAGCTCAAAAATGCCCCCAAACACAATTGTTCAATTGTGCCAAGATGGGCAAGACATAGAGATTTTCTTAAACACCGCCGTGCATATTTCGGCGCAACGCCTTTGACAAATGTTTATAGAATACCTATAGTCAATCAAAACTTTGACAGACCAATCACAAATATTATTAAATGGCGGTCTAAGTTTTTATAGGTTGATAATGAAATTAATTACCGTGATGCATTGAAGAGGGGGTGACATTTGTTAACTAAAATTCAGGACCGTTTTTGAAAGGCAATTTAGTATGGCGATGGCGTGCGGCTTTCATGTTTTATTTGTTCGTAGGATGACGGGATCTTGGAGAAATCGGTTGGAGTTGTTATTTTTTTTTAATTTATTGTTGATTCCAGATCTGGCACAACTTCGAGCAAGTAGACCGCAATAAGATGATGCTGCGCGGCAAGCTGGCGTGCAATTCGAAGAAATATCGCTGCAGTGTTGGAGCTGGTGAGATTACGGCCTGTTTTACAATCTCCGGATATACACCGTGTTTTTTTTTTAATTCCGTTAAATTTAACAGGCTGCTTGGTACGTTAATTGGAGCTACCTGGTATATTGCTTTTAGTCGAACTCGAAAAAAATTTTTTTTTTCGTTTTCATTCATAATAAATGAAATGGTAAGTGTGAGAGAACCTTAAGAATAACACAAAAGTTAATTTCAGGTGACTGACGGCACACGTCAAAATAACTAGCATTAGGATGTAATAAAGGTTGCAATACACTTGTTCAGTTATTAAACTTATTTTTTTAATAACTCATTAACAGTAAGAGTTAAGATACTTGTTTCTTAGAGAAATTCATTATTTTTGACCTAAATAAGCTTCCGTTTAATTTAACGGAAATAAATAAAAACACGGTGTATACAGGGTGGCCCATTGAAATCGGTCAGTATGGAAAAGTCTGAAACTATAAGACATACGAAGATTTGTTCTTAGGAACCATTTCACCGATTTTGATAAAAAGAAAAACTGCATTCATGCATTTAAAAACACTGTACTCAGCTAGAAAATCGAACCCGGTTGTTTTGAATAAATAAACTTACACGATTTCTATTCAGATATCGTTTATGTAGATCTTAAGAAGTAAATGTCTCTAACAAACATGATGTCTAAAATGAACGGAATTCATTGTTATCTTTCACGTACTTAAATTTATTTTACTAGGTGTTTATTGTGTAAATCTTAAAAAAAAAGGTTTTATTGTTCACATTTATCCTTTTTATTAATTTCCTTATTATTAAAATTGATGACATGGTTCCTAAGAACTAACTTCAGTAACCTTTTCCCAGATTGAGTTTAACTTTCATGAGTACCTACCACTCTTATTTTAACGAAAAACGGGTTCGAATCGCGGAAACTTGCATTTAATATTCGCCTTTTTGATTTTAATAATAATAAATTTATGATTTCAGCGCCCTCTATAGCAAATGTAACGCGACGGAGAGTTGTGTAGGACTAAATTGTGGTAGGCACACGTATTTGAGAGGCTTAAGGTTGTAGTACCTTCGAAAGAAACCATGTTGCTAGTGATTAGTTTTACAATATCATTGATTGACTGAATTCGCTGTGATTGACGGAAGATCTTCTAGTGTAATTGGAAGTTCATTGCACCGGTAATGCAGAGGATGTGGGTTCGAATCCCGTGTCGACTCCTTTGCAGTTGATTTTTTCTTTCTCATCTGTTACGATGTTACGACATTGTGGTACTATTTGTCTGTAAAATACATTATTTTCCACAGGAGCCCAAACAGCGTGCATAGCGTTCGTCGCACGCGCTCTGCTCAACGACAAAGCGGCTTCAGAACTCACTCGGAACGACATCGACAAAGTCATAGATACAGGAGACAAGTTCTATCATCAGTGCATGGTGGCGCTTAAGTGCTATAAGGGTAAGTTGGTGTGCGAAGCGTGCGTAGAGTGCATAGTGAGCGTATCGAATCAAACGATTCTTTTTTCATGTAAACCTACTTATTAGTAAACATTTTTGAATCGTCTTAACCCCATATTCATAAACGTCTGCTAACTTAACAAGCCGCTAATAATTGTTTGTCCCTTTCGGTCTTAACAATGTGTCCATAAGAGCAATAACGGGGTTAGACAATAGCAAAAAAAAAACCGTCGCGTACGGGAGACAAGTTCTATCATCAATGCATGGTGGCGATTAAGTTCTATAACCTCGTAAGGCTCAACGTCCTATTTATAGGACAACAAAATTTACTCATAATGGCCCATGACGTCATATTTTTCAAAGAAATATGAATCTTATTTTGTATGGCACAAAATTACTAATAAAATGACCTTTTTTTAGGACAATGGGTTATTATTTCACTTGTCCTAAAAATATAATGGGCCTTACGAGGATAAGGGTAAGTTAGGCGTAGTTAACCATACAAGCACCCCGCCTATCGACGTAGGTGTAGTGTCACCGAATGCGTTAAGTGCTATAAGGGTAAGTTAGTGTGCAAAGCGAGCTTAGTGTGCAAAGTGCTCATATGATGAGACCACTTTGGAACTTATTTTGGAACTTAAGACCTTATTGGAATTAATCAAGTTATCGAATCTGGAGACATGTTCTATCATCATGCCGCAGTCTGATAAATAAGACAAGAATCTGATTTGGTTATAATAACATAAAAATATGTCCCCATAATTAACGCTCTGATTTGTGTGGTGTCATTTTGTATTGACGGCGACACGTGCACGTTCAATGAAAAGTTCACGGCGGTCAAAACGTTAAAATGTGCTACTTAACCCTTAATCCAACAGAAATAGGGATGTGTTCAAGCCGTTTGGCACACAATAGCCTTAGTAATTCTGGTTTAAAAAATAAAAAAATTGGGTCAAAGACCATGTCATTTTGGACGTTGTCGAATTAAGGTATTTTTTCTTCCGTTCCTACCTCCAACGTTATCGGAGCCTATGGTAACAGTTTCTCTTTCATACTACCTAGTTCATGCTAGTTCAAAGCATGTGAGCGGCTAAGGCAATGATAAAACAACTAGAAACTCTGTCGTGTCCTATATTAGTATTAATTTCAATTACAGGGAAACGTCAGTTGGAGCTAAAACAACTTCTAACTTCGTTCTACTTCAACGACAACAAGTACACAGTCAGAACTGGGAACTCGGAGCGAGGGATTCTTGCCAAGCATCCAGATAACATCGAAGGAGACCCTGATCTTTTAGCGTAAGGCTTACTCCTTTTTGGCGACGAAAATTTCGGAAAAAATCAAATGTATTGTTCGGGAATTTAAGAAGCTTTAGTTTTTTTGGGTTTTTAAAGAAATGGTCATTGTCATTCCTTCCACCTATTTCAATTGACGTTTTCTCGATGACATCGCGTTCGATGGTACCTCTCGACCCGGGTTTCGACATGGGTTTACTCATCTCATGGCCACAGACTAGCCCAGGGCAGAGATGCCGCCTACGATGGAGTGAGTTTGCCCAGAAGGTGCCTATTCATTCTTGACTTGAAGATTGACGGGTTATATGATCTCGGAAATATTACGACGGAAATTTAGAGTAAATAAAAAGAGCAAACTTTAAATTTATATCTTTACGAAAGAATCCGAAACAATATCTTTTCTTTTCAATTAGCCAATAGATATGCAACGGGATTTTCCCCGGAAATCTTCAAAGTTACCCCTTATTCAGAAACGTGTCCTAACTTAGCAAGCCATTAAGTGTTGTATGTTCCTTTCGGTCTTATCAATATGTCCAATAAAACCGAAAGAGACAAGCAATATAAAGCAGCTTGTTAATTTTGGAGGTGTTTATGAAAAAGGCCAGAGAGAAGACGACATTTCCATGAATTGATAGCTGTATAGAGAAGTTGAGTAAGTAAGCCACGAACCACGATATATATAAACCTATATGTAGTGATCGTTATCAACGTGCACTTTCCGTGGCAATGGCTATGGTTGACAGAAAAAGTAACAAATGTGAAAATACGATTTTGTTCTATTACTCGTACTCTCAGTAAAAATAAAATCTAATGTCATTAATTTATGACACAAAATAGTACCTTAAATTACATTTTGCAAAGTCTTTTTTTTAGTAAAATGAATATTCAAATGGATTAAGATCAGTGTTATATAATGGATTTTTCAATTTGACGTGAACGTTTGACAGCCGAATCTGTTTAATATATTTTAGTCGTTTACTCGTTTGATCAGTGTAATTTGAATAAGTTATTAAAATATGTATAAATAATATTTTCTTCGGTTACCGCGAGGATTACTCATGAAATAAAACTATGAAAACGGATAAACTCGCGTATATTAACTAATTTTAACTTCATTCCGACGTTTCGAACACTTTACAGGGTTCGTGGTCTGCGGATGACCTGCGGCCTGTAAAGTGTTCGAAACGTCGGAATGAAGTTAAAATTAGTTAATATACGCGAGTTTATCCGTTTTCATAGTTTTATTTCATATGTATAAATAATTAATTATTATAATAAAAATTACTCTAATTTCTGAAATTTTTATAATTGATAAAATACCTGTGTATTTGATTTTTCTGTCAACCATACATTGCCACCAAAACCGCACGTTGATAACGATGACATAATATTATGCATGTGCGTTAAGAGCAAATTAAAATTTTCATGTGGCATTTAAATGGCGTTTCTCCTCGAGAGGCTCTAACATACGAGTTTTTAAGGCGCAAAATGAGCTTATGAATAAAATACATTTCAGATTAATGGAAAAGCGTGCTGGTACCAACTACATGTCGATCTTGACGGTCGGCGACAGCCATTTTCTGATCTGGGGACACCCGCCGCCCCCCGAGAGTGGATCGCAGTGTCAGACTGTCTGCTATGTCTTCGATCCTCATATGAATAGTGAATATGGACAGCCGCATAAATTGTAAGTAACCAGAAATTTTACTGAAAGTCAGACTACCCTTTGGCCACCGCGAATTTTATAATAAAATATATAATCACCAAATTAAAAAAAACCGACTTCAACCGATTTCTCCAAGATTCCCGATTTGTTTCCATCATTCGTTACGTCAAATCTTACTTTCTGAATGCAAATTCTTGTAAATGAATGAAAATTACCAAAAGCGCCATACATGTACCTGTAACATTTCAAGAGATCCCTCGATTTCTCCAAGATCCCATCATCAGACCGCAACTTGGCGCCAACGGGACCAGCTCGGGGTTGTACACGTTCGATCAGAAAAAGAAATTTTAAAATCAGTTCACTATTCTCGGAGATATCGGGTAACATACATACAACAAAAACCTCCTCCTTTTTTGAAGTCGGTTAAAAATTACACCATGCAGATCAGGGTGCTTAGACATTACATTCTTCAAATTCAAAATTCGAAACACTGATGCGGTCTCATTGGCTAATTTTGCATATCTCCGCTCCTCTCCGCGTCAGTGGAGCCGCACCCTTAAAACGCTTGGACAAATGCCCAATACCATTAAGTGACCATGGTAGCCCCCAGAGATTTATCAACCAACCGATTGTCATGGTTCATTGATGTGAACTATGACGATAATGAATTGTTATGAACCTCCACAGTGATGGAAAGTCCGAGCGATAGTATTTGTCATAGCGTCGAATCTTAGGTTAAAGTGGGATATTTATGCAGTAGGCTTTGTTAAGCACCCTGCTTTTAGATGGGCCTTTTAAACGCCTTCCCTCTCGTATCAAAATGTGACTTACACGCCAATATAATTATCTACTAATGAACACCGAAAATAAACCTTACTTGTCAACAAGACAGTTACTTTGACAGCATACCCGATGTCCATTTTAGTGGCTGCTGGCGTGGTAAGCATAACAACACACGACGACTTTAGTGGCTCGTATTCAAACTGTAAAATGGGTCATCTACCTTTGAAATCTGCGCTCGCTCGGAAGGGTTTCCACGGAAGACCAGCGTCAAGAAATCCTAGAGGGGTCAAACGCAAACCCATGTTTGGAGTCTTTCTGGTGGACTATTTAAAAGTTAAGGCCTATAAAGCATGATTTTCTTATGAAAGCCTTATCTTCATTAAGACGTACTCCTTTTTCATTGCGTTGTATGATAAAAATCATTACTACCTGCTACCTGTCCACAGGCTGTTAACTATAGACCACAGGAAAGAAAAATTGGGTGCTCAGCTGAACTGTAGAGCCTCTCTTTCCTGTGGCCAATAGTAAGCAACTGGTAGGAGTGTAGTTGTGATTTTTATCATTCAATTCAATAGGAAAGGAGTGCCTTTAAATGACAATGGTTTAATAAGAAAATTAACTCTCATAGCCCTTAACTTTCCATCGGAAAAACTCATAACATGATTTTGAGTTTGACCCAGATATGCCTTGACAAAAAGCAGATTGGAAGCCTTCTCAGGATAGATTTTTCATCAGTATGTTCCTGAATAAACAGCTTTCTATTCTAAATCTACGTTACAGGCAAGGTGGTGCCGCCATTCTTCGCTACGCGGGGGTTACGTCCTTCGTTATGGACTTCGTCGCCAACTATGGAGGTCTGGACGCCAGTAAACGGGAGTGTCCTATGCCGCCGATCATGATCACTGACATTGAGGTAAGATTATAATTTTACAACAAAGGGTTTGTGATACTCAGTGACAGGGATTGGAACCGTTTTTTTTAGAAAAACCTCGTAATAGTTAGCTCAATATTTTAAAATTTCACACTCTTTATGTAGTACTCAATTCTTTATGTAAGTAACAACGTCGTATTTTTGAATAACTCCATTTACAAAGAATTTGACTCTACATTAGTGTTCCGACCCAGGGACCGGAACCGGCCGGTATTTTTGAAAAACAGCGAAATAGACAAATGTTTTATATTCTTTATGTAGTACTCTAAATATCTTATGTAATTATAAACATCGTATTTTTAGTACAGATGGTGCCTTTTTACGCCCTAGTGCGAGAAGTGGCTCATTTTACGTCAGGTCCAAAACTTCGGAGGGCCATCTGTAGTAAAAAACGTCGTACGAGACACGTGCAAAAAGGAAATTCGTATTCCCTTCGGTCGTGTTTTAAAACATCGCCACTTGTTTCGAATTTCATGTTTATCGCACTTGTCGTAACGTACTATTTTAGGTTACTCCATTAAAAAAGACTATACCTACCGAAGAACGAAAAAAGAAGCGTTCTTTTGTATGGAGAAAATACCGGTATCAGGATGCTTAGCCAAGTTGCCAATCGCTAGCGCTTAATCGTCAATCGCAGCCAACTGTCCTTGTCGCTCTAATATGAAAGAGTGACAGAGAGGGAAAACTACGATACGCTACTAAGCGCTAGCGCTTGGCAACTTGGCTAAGCATACAGATTCTTCAGCAATGCCCCCTGCTTCAGGGAAATGTCTTCGACTTTAAGAGAGCCTTACTGTATTCTTTCAGGTGCTGGCATGCGAGCCTCTGATCCGAGAGCCAAAATACGAGCTGGATTTGAAGGCACTGAACGCCCACTGCGAGTCCGAGTGGGTCAGCCTGAACAACAACGCTCTTGTCGACAGGAAACATGAGGTACCGTCTAATAATACTACGTTAAAGTGACTGTGAAAACTTAAATCAAATTATTTATTATCTAAATATTGTCATATCGTCGGTTGTAATATGAATTAATGTCATCACCAAAATGACGAAATTGAGTTAAGTATACCGTTCGACTGCAAATTTCTTGCTCTATCGAACGGGTATATATAAAATATTGCTATCTAGGAAAAAAATATCGAATACGTTAACAAAAACTGCCATTTTATTAGGTTTCTACGTTTTTTATTAACGTATGTAAAGGTTTCAAGAAATCATAGACAATATTTTAACGTACGTACGAAAAAAAGGACAATATTTTAACGTAAGTAAGAAAGGAAAGGCTATTCACTCTTGCCTTGAAGATATTGAGATTGTACACATGCGGAAACACACATGGTTTTTGTCGCCCTTTTTCAGTACCAGTTGTTACCTACACAAAATTTAACGTAGTATCATAAATATTGGATGTCATATACCAAAGACAACGACCAAGATCACCTAATGTCCGAGGTGGGGCTCGGACCCACGTGCTCAGCTTTCGCGGCTGATACCTGCACCGCTCGGCCACTCGGTCTTCGTAAGACGTGTGATCTTGGTCGTTTTTCTTTGGTATATGACATCTGATATTTATAATAGGCATGATGACTGGCAAGTCAAATCAGCATCTTTTTTCGAACTGTCAAAACGATCACCAGTATCACCACTATGGAATTTTATATGAAATACACAAAAGTGACGTCACGTTTGAGTACTGCCAAATGACCTACTCTTTTAAGTTCTTTTCAATTTATTAAATAGAAGTTCTGTACAAAAATTATTGCAATCTACATTTTAGTAATAATTTCTTCGTGTATTCTGTCGTGCATAATGTTAAATAATTTATTTTAACTACAGTCATCATCCCTATTTATATAGTATTAAGTAATGTGACTACTGGGGAAAAATAAAAAGTATAATTCAAAATATTTAGTTAATTAAGGTGGATTCTACCCTATCCCTGCCGCTTATCTGCTAAAAGATGGCGCTACAATTGCACAAACACCATATTTTCGTCATTTTCTGCTAAACCGAGAATCAGAGTTAACATGTTTTGAGATACGCGCACGAAGCAAAAAATCTAATGTTCAAATTGATAGCAATCTGCACAAAATACTGTTCTTCTAAATCGCAATAATGCAAAAACTAGAAAATTATGTAATTTTACCCTGTAACGCACACTACTACACCTCCCGTCAGTACCCAATGTCAGTTGTACAATCATTACTCGTTAATAAACTAGATGGCGCCAGTTAAAAGAATAGCTTTTCTAAATGGTCTAAGTTCTAACTAGAGGGCGCCAATTAGGAAATGACTTTATATTGTATTGTATATTTGTGAAGCAAAACCAACTGTTGGTTTGGTATATAAATACCTACTTTAACTGTACAGATATAACAACAGCTGTAGTAAAGAAGTTATTTCCCGTTACTCTCAGGATAATACATGTACAAACTCTTTAGAGTATTATATTCTTTGGTACAGCTACTTACTGGTAAATAAAATAGTTATCAAAGATAGTTACTTATGTCCCAAAACACTAGTATTCACCGCAGCGGGTCTCTATTCGCTAGGAACAATGTGGCAATATAATTACGAGTATGAATTGACCTAAGAAATTCATATTATTATAATAAAAATGATCAACGGCACT
>JALPQI010021703.1:0-12953 GCA_025490895.1 Thaumatotibia leucotreta
TAGATCATCGTTAGTGATAATAATTTTCCAAATGCATCATGTATTTAATGCAAGATTTTGTCGCAGTAAACTTACCACGAAAAAGTAAACGCAGCACGATTTTAACACATTCCGCTAGTTGCACACCAACGCCAATGCATTATTAAATCATTCTCATTCATTATTTTTACAAAATTATAACAGAACACCCTGAAAGTTGTTTAGTTTACTATTTTTATGCGTGTTCGAGTCGGTAAATAAAGATTATAACCTATAATATTCTTTGACAATGTTGACGTTGACATTTTCTGCGTTTTGTGATTGCATCTAGTCATCTTATCATCATTCACTAAAACAATTGTTACTTATGGAATTTTAGGATTTATATGTTAAAATCATCATATTATATAAAGGTTTGTATTTTACACTAAATTCTCAAACAAATTATTTAATTATCATTAATATGGAACAATTTCCATGAGCATTTTACGTTTTGTTATTCCAAAACCAAGATCATTACTTTGCCACACAAGTGAATAATATGCGTTTTTACACGTTCGTATTAAAGGATAAACGAGCACTTTACGAGCTAGTGAGGGGAAAAGAATATTCCTTCCTCGAACAAAATTTACGCCACCAGCCGGAAAGGTATAGATAGTTCCGCGAGAGTTGAGGTCATCACGCACACATCAACATGTAATGTAAACACACGGGGAATTTGAAATTAGTGTTCTTGTTAGGTAATGACAGCACTCAATTGCAACTGTAAGATAGATCAAAAAGTTTGTTCAAGGAATTTGCTTCAATATTTTGACGCAAGTCATTCATTCATTCACTATTTTTTTGCAATTAGTACTTCATTTGGATGTGTGTGTAATCATTCACCTCAACTCTGGTGAAACTACCTATAATAGGAAAGAAGCTGCCTAGTACAGTACTCGTATTGTATAGAGATTTACTACATATGGGTGAATCAACTTTTTTCTGTCTGTTATTGCCATGGTTACGGTCGCCTAAGTTACGCTGGGTTTATGCAAAATTGTGCCACTTAAACTATGCAAACATACATTTTTCTGGTGTTAGTGGTGTTTATAAGGCCTGTCCTTAATGGGCCACCTACAAACATGCACTACATGCATGCATGCTTGCATAATTTAAGTAGCATGATTTTGAATAAAACCAGCGTGACTCAGGCGACCGTAACCATGGCAATATCAGACAGAAAAAAGTTGATTCACCCAAATACAAGGAACACCCAGTATTTCGAAGGTTCAGATCCCAATTCCTGGCCATGCTTCTTCTACCTGATCGCCAGAATCTGCGCCGATTCATCGCATTCATCGACCTTTAACCTCCTTGAGATAACGCCGCAGACTCCTTCTAGACCGGCCTTATCAGTATTGCGAACAATGTGAACTGAAGAGTAGATATGAGAATTTAAATTATTGAGTTTGAATGCCATTATACTAGTAAGTTTTTGTGCAGTTCCGGACTCGTGGAGAGAAGAATCTCTTTTGTTTTAATAACCAATAATGACAATGACATAGCAAAAGTCGATCGTACATCGTACGTTTATTAGAAGGTGTTCTGTTTAGTCCTACATATAAATATTGTTCTTTTTGATATCCACGTCCAAGAATCGTATTCTCGGAGCATAACACAACTTTGACGTAGGTACGATTGCCAATGTCGCCATCAGATCGAAGCGATATATCAAAAATATCTGAAAATGCCATGCCGTAACTCCTTGACAATAAAGGCCTGATCAGATATTTGTGACCATCTAGGCCGCTCCAATGTATCTGAAGGCAACTGCTCTACGCTAAGTAGCTGTGACTGTAGCTATGCTAATTGACAATAGTTCTGGTGGAAAGACACCCTAACTAAATAAGCGTACCTCTTGTATCGTTACCGTGAGTTTGTAACGGTCGTACAGGTGACCGTTAACGTATCTTCTTCTCTAAATAGGGCAATTGCCAGAACGAGAAAATTGTACAACGAAAATTACATCTTGAAAGTACCAGTGTCATTATCACGAGCTAGGCGTGACCCTCGTATTGCGACCCGCCAACTTATGGTAGGCACAAGGGTGACAAAACCCAGGTACCAGGAGATCATAAACATCAAGCTTACCTGTCAACAGGCGGCGGTAGCGGCGCCATCATATGCGGATGCGGCGGCATCGGATGAGGCGGGTGCGGGTGAAAGGGGGACCCCGGCGGCGCGAAGTTCGGGGGGAAGTGGCCCTGCTGGGGCGGCGCGGGGGGGGAAGCCGCCGCCGGAGCCCGGCCGCGCCGAGGGGCTCCCGAACGGGCCCGGCGCCGCGTACGGGCCCGAGAAGCCGGGGCCGGGGGTGGACGGCGCGGGGGACGCCGCGAAGGCCGGGCCGGCCGGGGAGCCCGCGGGCGGCGCGAAGGACGAGAAGGGCGGCTCCGGGTTGCCGCTCTTCCAGGCCGCCGGGCCGGCCGCGTCGTCCAGCGGCGGCACGCGCCGCTGCAGGCCCACCGACATCTGTGGAGGTATACCGTCAGGTCTCATCATCAAAACTACAATGCCCTAGCAGGCCACAATCACAACTACGTACGTTGGCTACCCCCCTTATTAATAAACGTCTCCAAACTTAACAAGCCGCTAACTATTGTTAGTCTTATGGACATATTGATAAATCCGAAAGAGACATATAATTTTTACATTTTAGTGAATAAGGGGGGTAGCCAACATGCCAATTGCTTACGTTCAAACGTGAACGAAAAGCAACTAACTGCCTTCGTCTTACTAATAAGAAAGAGCGACAGATACGCTACTGAGCGTAAGCAATTGGCAACTTGGCTACGCACTCAGTTCTCATTCTCATCTCATCATAACCTCAATACATGCCCTAGTACTTAGCAGGCCACGATCGCAACCACAGACGGCAATTTAACAATAGCTAAGCTCACTAATTGAGGGGGACATCGTCACTCATCAGAATATATTAGCGGTAGTGTGAGATATCCTTACTCTACGGTGGAAAGGTGATATAGAACGACCGACGGGCCTTATCTTGTGTCATCAATAAACGCCCTAGCAGGCTATACTCATAGGCTCCGAGATCTAAGAGCAGAGGCCCTACCCCGAATCACGAACGAAGTGTTGTGATTGTGAAACATCGTCAGTACAAGCAGTAGGGTGTGAGTTCCTAACTTACGGTGGAAAGGTAGGTATTTTAAAGGATCTGTGAGGAGATTAGACTGAGGAAGGCATCGTCAGTATAAGCGGCAGGGTGGGAGATCCTAACTCTATGGTGGAAAAGTATAATAAAAGCCCACCGATATCTGTAGGGCGGCAACAGGTTTATCATTCGCAACTCATGACAATCTGGATTCTATTGTATTGTATACGCATTACGCAGCTAGCAGACGTCAATAAATGCCATCAGAATCCACCTGACTACCTAAGTGATACTTCTAAGCGGTAACGCGATGTGACGTCATGTGATTATTTAATAATAAAAGGAATGTCAGTTGATACTCGCCGGTAGCGGAGCGGTGGGTAAGCATTCTATCTGTGACCCGGGTGGCTAGCGGACGAGTGCAAACTGGACATTCGTAATCCGTAATTATTATTTATATCATCAATCCCTACACAAGAGACTGGACGTCACACGTCAACAACAGGTAGAATCACTTGCAATTTGTGGAGATGCAACGAAAGGTCTGTCTGATTGTAACTACGTACAATTCTTAGGTAGATACCAGTACAGCAAGTCAACTACCACCTGTTTTAAGGTCTAAATAATGACAGTAGAAGAGCACAAGGTGCACTGGTACTTGGATTATATCACTCTTTTATTATAATCACCAAATTAAAAAAATTAAAACAACCAAGTACCAACTTCAACAGAGATTCTATTCCATCCAAGATCCTATCATCTGTGGTTTCCATCGTTGGTTTCTTATCATCAAATCCTACTTTCTGAATGCAAATTCTTGTAAATGAATGAAAACCAAAAGCGCCATACATGTACCTATAACATTTGAAGAGATCCCTCGATTTCTCCAAGATCCCATCATCAGACCCCAACTTGGTGCCAACGGGACCATTTCGGGGTTATACACGTTTGATCACAAAAATAAACTTTAAAATCGGTTCACGATTCTCGGAGATATCAAGTAACATACATACAACAAAAAAAAAACCAAACTCAGTCGAATTGAGAACCTCCTCCTTTTTATGAAGTAGGTAAAAATCTACTATGACGAGTATGACGTAACGTATAAGTCCATTACAAATTACAATATTTCCAACCCCAGAACGTAATAAAATAACGTATTTGTCGATCGCATTGCCTGCGTAGACAGCACTTACCGAGCAAGTGTGACGATACCTATGGTTTTTTTTCGCAAGAGTTAGGTATGCTACTCGTATGTGGAAGCGTTTGACTTCCATCTATCACATTTTTGGAGCGTAGCACAATACGACACATACATCTCTATCGCATCGCATGCGCTACGCCATACTCTAGTAGAAAGACACCCTTAAATCACTATAAATTATTAAAGATTAAAGGCTAGTTCTAAGTATACAATACACGTTTCAGTTATAACATTAAAAAAAACCGGGCAAGAGCAATGTCGGGTCATGCTCAGTATAGGGTTCTGTAGTTATTAAAAAACGGCTGGGCCGATTATGTTCGAAATCTTTATTTTAAAGTATTCTACAAGCGCTCTAATCATGATTTTTTATTCATATTTTTTGGACCTACGGATCAAAAGGTAAGAGGGGGCACATTTTTTTTTCATTTACAGCTGTTATCACCGAAAATATTGACTTAAGAAAAAAACTTTATTTTGGTACCCGTATTGATTTTCAAAGACCTGTAGGATACCCCACACAATAGGATTACAGCAAAATAAAAATACATCCCCACTTTACTACTAAGGGAGGTACCCTTAAAAAAAATTCTCTTCGTTTTACTATTAACACGTTGTCGACTTGATTAATATGTATACTTGTACCAAATTGCAAATTTCTAGTACGTACGAACGGCCAATGACCAATGAGCTATGTTCCGGACAGACAGACGGACAGACGGACAATAAGAACCCATATTTCTTAAAAAACGCATTAAATTTATATCAATGTTGGTTGGCAAAGCAGTGTAACTCCATTTTTCAGATTTTTGCGTGCTTTGATTTTTATTTGGTAGTGACATCTATCTGTAAAACCACGAATTTAACGTTTTGGGTAATAATAATAAAGTATAAGTAGAGAAACTACAACATAGAATAACAAAGTAATTTTTTAATAAATAATCTTAGACCTTAAAGATTGTACTAAGCTAAAATATTCATACTTCACTTATTTTATTATAAATAAACAGGTTTTTTTTGTAACCTTAGAAAGTTAGAATGCATACTTATTACAATTGTTAAATTATAAATAAACGAGAAGTTATCTTCCTCTAAAAAGACTTAAGTTGTACCTATTCAAATCAAAATGTCTCTATTCCGCTCTGAGGCTCTATCGCTCTACCACAACCACAAACGAAGTGTTGCCTCCCTGTCACACTTATATACGAATTCACAAGTGCGAGAGAGTCTTCGTTATTCGCGGTAGGGCCTCTTTCTGTCTGTAGTCCGTTTGGAAAGTGAAGTCACGTAAGATCCATGGTCGTGCCTAGCTACCAGACGCCATGACTTTCCATACAAATTACATTATACACAAGAGAGAGTTCCTGATGTAGAGAGAGTTCCTGAGCAGAGACTGTCCATCGCGATTCAGCGCGGAAACGCTGCCAGCGTGATGGGCACCTTTTTGTAGGGAATCAATCGGGGCGGTTAAGATTGGTAACTTCTTTTAAGGGTTTTTTAAGGTTACATTTTATTTAATTTGATAGGCATTTTAAAATGACATTTACAAATTTTTTGAAGAAGTAGTTTGTAATATTTTCTTCGGTTACCGCGAGGATTATTCATGAAATAAAACTATGAAAACATATATAACATATTATAGTCAGATAATCAACTCTTATCACAAACAAATCACAACATTGAAACAAAACAATTAATAATAGTAATGATTATTTGTTTAAACGGTTTGTTTATATTATTGTAAGCAATTTGTATTGGTGATGGCCTTGAAATAACATGATCCTTCTGGGTACCTGTCATCTCTCATTAATAGTTTTTTAATATATGCGTACGTTTATTCATGTTTATTCTATATTATCGCCGGCGCTGTCTTGTTCCCATATTGCTAACTATATCTGGCATATCTCCGAGCGTTTCAACCGCCGTGACTTCGGTGGCAGCCTTATCAGACGAATCCCGAGACAGACGCAAAAACTTTTGGATATATTGGTAGACGTAATTGACAACTACCAAGATATCCAAAAAATGTATGAGATATCCACGAAAATAGGGAAAATAATGTTGCCACAGAAGTCACGGCGATTTTAACGCTCGGAGAAATGCCCATCTTTATTTGCTTCGTTTTATCTAGATTGGTATTAGAAGATGTTTTAAGTTTGAAGACAGATTTTTCGTTGTGGAATGTGATATTTTTTGCTGTAATTAAGACAATGGATATTTATACCCTAATTTATGATTATCTTCATTATTTCAGCCGAAACACGTCGACCACTGGTCATAGGCGACCCTCAATGATAGCCACGATGTCCGGTCCTGCGCCACCCGCATCCCTCGGACTCCTTAGGTCATAAGTCCATCTTGTGAGGAGCCTATGCTCCGCCTTCCGATATTCGATCAGTCATGTTCATTATTTCCACCTTTCCTACAGATTTATAGATTGATTTTAAAATGTTATGTATAAGCGAGTTTTGGTTGTATATTTAACTCTCTAGCGACATTGGCGACACGACGATTAGGTAACTCTTTGTAGGGTAATATTCCCTAGGGACGTCTACGACTATTTCTATAATTACGTATCTGTATGTTGTCTTTTTCTTTTGTCTGTGAGGGTTCTAGCTCGTAAACTAAATGATTCGGAAACCATTTTTAACACAGTTCAAAAAAGAAGCTTCTCAATCAGACTGATTTTTTTGTACAGTCAAGTGCAAAAATAAGTATCTGAAGAATCCGCTCATAAATATGTTACGACGTTGTTATTTAGAGTGCACTGGGACATACTTTTGAAAATTTTTGTGTATACCTTATTTTGTCTGACTGTATGTATGTTACTCGATATCTTCGAGAATCGTGTACTAACGTGGAAATTGGCCATAAGTTTAAGCAATAAATATGTAAAAAAAACAACAGTAGAACTTTTCTTGCAAATATTCGTAAGTTTGGACGTCACTACATGGCTATACTCGGACCAACCAGCTCCTCAGGAGAACAAAAAATAAAAAGGAAGCAAATTCGCCGCGTGGTGACGGTAGTAAGGATACATTTGTCACAACCCCAACTCTTCTCACTGGGTGTCGTAAGAGTCGTCTAAGGGATTGAAGTGTCACTGACCATTTTATTGAAGATTGATGTTGGGTAGCAGCGTCACCGTAATGGACACAATACTGTGATCGCCAACCCGCTTGCCCAGCGTGGCGATTATGGGCAATACCTCCTAATACGTCTATATGCATAAGTAATAGGAGAGGCCTACGTCCAGCAGTGGACTGGGATAGGCTGATGAATAGGGTTAGGAAATTTGGTGGCATTAGGCGAACAGAGAACGGTGGAGTCGTTGTTTAATTTTTTATGATTGATTGAATAGTTAATTATTCAAAAAAAAAAATAATAAAAGAAACTCTTTTTACTATGGTAGCGCCCATTTGAGGCATTAAATAATTTCACATTTAATATCTGACTTACGACCTACCTATGACACTTCATAGGTAGTGAAATTCATCCAATGGTTTTTTATAATAGGTAATTGCTTATGAGTGTTTTATAATATTAATGGCCGTCGGAAAAACAATAAAAAATTCTTGAAAAATCAAATCAATAAATGTTCTCTAATACCAACTTTTTATTGAAAATTGATATATTTCTAGGTACTCGAAAATAAAATTAATGTTATTTCTTTAAATTCATTGATAAATGCAGGTTGAACGTCACACTATTTCGTTATTATTTTATAATTTAATCATTTATTCAAGAATAAAATGCTTGTAACATCGACTCCACCGTTCTCTGTTCAATAAATGCCACCAAAATCCTAACCCTACTGATGAATGAAATTTAAAAAATGTAGGCGTAAATTTTTCGGAGCGTAGAGAAATTAAATTGAATTTTCCATCTTTTTCCACGGACAAAATGTGCAGTAGCCAGAGTATACATTATTATGAGCTAGGTTAAAACTATTTCGTTTCTCTTCAATAGAGCTCGCCGTCCTAAACGATGTGTAATAAAATTTGAAAGTTCCGCCGTTAACAGCCATTTTTCCCACGATGCACAGAATAGGTAATACTATGTACAGTCATCAGATATATCGAAACTGCCACGGTGCTCAAAAATATTAGAACGTGCACTCTTTACACTTTTACTTTTGCTGGTGGTAGGACCTCGTGCAGGGTCCGGATAGCTACCACCGTCTTACCCGCTAACCTGCCGCTAAATAGCAGTGTTTGCAATGCTGTGTTTCGGGGGGTAAGATAGCTGGTGTAATTACTGGCATAGACAGAGCCAATCCATCTAAGTCCTCAGGGCAGGCAGCGCATAGGCGATTTTCTGATCGCTATGTCCATGGGCCTCAGTTCCTGCTTTCCATCAGGTGGGCTGAGAGCTCAGTTGTCTACCTTCGTCACATCTTAGGGTTACATGATTGTGTAATATGTTCTCGCGCGTTATCGCTTATGGCTCATTAAGGTTCAAAAGTCTCAACTCCCAAAATATTGACATTTAAATGAACTGAGTAGTGACAACAGGACAGAACTTTTAAATTAGAATGGTGAACCAGAGTTGAGGTGAATGGTTACACACACATCCAAATGAAATACTAATTGCAAAAAATGTAGTGAATGAATGACTTGCGTCAAAATATTGAAGCAAATCCCTTTAACAAACTTTTTGGTCAATCTTACAGTTGCAATTGGGTTTGCTGTCAGTACCAAAAAAGAACAATAATTTGAAATTACCCGTGTGTTTACATCACATGTTGATGTGTGCGTGACCTCAACTCTCGTGGAAGTATCTTGTATACCATATCACCAAACTGCCTTTTGGTGGCACGATTAAATGCAACGACAAAATAAATGTTCATAAATAGTTCATAGATGATTAATTGAATGCTGACAAAATGGTTTGATTGATAATGAATAATTACAATGCCGGCAAATCAATATCTTTGCTTTTCGTGTAATCACCAAAATTACGATATCTGCTTGAGAATTATTGTAAAACATTACTAAAATATACTTACAATATTTATAAAATTGGTGTAATCAAAAAACACAGGATAAAACGAAAAGAATAATCCCATTCTGAACTTATGTCAACAGAATTTAATATGGTTGTATGACTTGTATGCATAATTCGTTATAAAATTGTTTGAATCTAAGTTAACTTAAAGCGTGTGCGGGGTCAAATCTTAAAACCAACAGTAAAATAGAAACACTTTTTTTGACAATGAAGAGGGGTAAAGCACTCGGATCCGTAGGGACAAAACCGGTCACACGACAACACTATTGTTGGGGTGGGTCATTTGTTTACAGTTAATAATAATCACCAAATGAAAAATAAAAAAAAATCCGATTTCTCCAAGATTCCCGATTTGTTTCCATCATTGGTTTCCTCAAATCCTACTTTCTGAATGCAAATTCTTGTAAATGAATGAAAATTACCAAAAGCGCCATACATGTACCTATAACATTTGAAGAGATCCCTTGATTTCTCCAAGATCCCATCATCAGACCCCAACTCGGTGCCAACGGGACCATCGGGGGTAATACACATTCGATCACAAAAAGAAATTTTAAAATCGGTTCACGATTCTTGGATATCAGGTAACATACATACAACAAAAAAAATTCAGTCAAATTGAGAGAAGGGTGACGAAAGCAAAATCGGACAAATGTAGGTACGTAACGAAAAACGAACAAGACGACCCAAGAGTATACCAATTGAGAACCTCCTTCTTTTTTTCAAATCGGTTAATAACGAAAGTTATTGTTATTGTATACTTAGAAGGAAAGCGTGGAAGGGGAAGACCAAGAAGAAATGACCATGACTATAGAAATCGAATTGAATTACAAAAAAAGTATTTGTTTAAAACATAAACTAATGGACGATATCAGCATGCAAAGTGATAAGAAACCACGAATTCCTGGCATCAGTTCCAGAAAGATTGGAAAATTTGTCCAACGTGGTTTAAATAATTTAATTAATTGTGATGCATTGCAGTGATTTCAAGAAATACACAAGAGAAACGTCAAAAATTTGCAGTTGGGCAAATCCACAAGACTTACCAATTATTTTGTGTGTTTTTACATTAATTTATCAATGTTAAGAAGATCTACCGCGTATTTCGACGAACGAATGCTTTATCAGCTTATAGGTGATAGTTCAGTGATGCAATTTGGATTTAGTAATCAATATTTTTAGCACATTACAATTGTTAAAACATTATTTTACTTCTAAAAAGTTAAAACAGTCGATACGCTCGAGGTTCTATTTCATACTCAGGGGTAAAATACAATGTATTCTGTTGTATAACAAATTTCGAAATTTAATTGAACGATCGGATAGATACTGACAAATTAGTTAGGATGGTGTCAATGTCAAGTCAAAACCCGAAAATCGTAAAAATGGACTTACTGTGTTATGTTTCTCAAGTATGAGTTCATAATAACCTATAACTCGAAAATTGTCTGTTTATCACGTATTTATCCTTTTCAACCGACTTCAAAACAATTTTTTTTTAATTAATATTGTTATCTCGGAGCTTCCGACAGGGTGAATCGATTTTGATGTTTTTTTTTTATTATTTGAAAGTTGATGCTTTTACCGATTGGTCCCATTTTTTAATTTGATTCAGTACTGGCAATGTCATCCATGAGAAAACCATATAAGTCATAAATTTGCATTAAGCATGTGTACGACAAATGGACGAATAACTCGATATCACCGTGATATTAAGGTATTCGTAGTATTATCACACCAACCGATTCAATAATTCTTTTTAAACCGACTTCAAAATAAACCGAAATTGTCCCGTTGGCACCAAGTCGGGGTGTGATAATGGAATCTTGGACAAATAGGCTGAAGTCGTTTTTTTTTAATTTTAGCGATATAATTGTACGGTCAGCTCTAATAATATGTATACGATTTTGTACCTTATGCCTTTGACATACGTTCTGAAATGTACCTATACATATTATTAGACGTGACTGTACAAGAAATATTGTTATTTTACTATTAATTCAAATAAAAATATTTCATTTAGACCAAAACTATTTAACCGCAAGTCTGACCTGACATAGCATTTGCATTGTTTTTTCTTAATCATTGCTGTAGAATAAACGTCAAGTAAAAAAATACACGTTGTCAATGTTTAAACCCCTCAACCTACCGAACCACGAACATCGAAAAGTGGCAGTCATTTCACCTCTTTATCGCTCGAATAAGCAAGTGTGAAAGGACGCAGATATGATTTCTCGATCGTTCAATTTTCGTTGTACTAGGCCATAGCATGCCAGTCGATCGCGTGCCCGCGCGCCCTTGGGGCCGTGAACTCCTACTGCACCTGCATCTTGCTGTCAACCTGTTTCGGCGCAGTTTTTCTATTGAGCCTACTTGCTTGACTTGACCTAAATTCAAGCAGATTAAAAAAAAGAAATTTTATTTTTAATTTACTTTAACAAGAGGTTCTCAATTATGTTGAGTATTTTTTTATTTTGTGAAACAACTCAAATATTTTTTTATTGGCTGGAGTGGTTGAGTGGTTTAGGCGTCATCCGCGAAAGCTGACGACGTGGGTTCAAACCCCACCGCCGGCGTTGGTAAACTTTTGTATTTTTTCTTTGGTATATGAATATGACATCTAATATTTATCATATCAGCCGAAAGACGTCCACTGCTGAACATAGGCCTCTAATATTTAAATGAATATTATTTTATATAACCAACATCAAAAATGGACGACGTTCTCAATTCTACTGTTTTTTTATTTTAAGTAGTTCGTAAATTTCGGGGATAAGTCTCAGTCTGATAAATTGAAAAATAGGTATTTACCTAATACACCGGAGTTCAAAGCGGCAATAGAGCCAGCCAGCGCATTCAACTTTCGCGGCTGATATGATAGCCCTTATCTTTGACCTTTGGATTTATTCTATCTTTTTTTTTATATCGCACATTTTATATTATTTCATCATCATCATCATATCAGCCGAAAGACGTCCACTGCTGAACATAGGCCTCCCCCAAAGATTGCCACAATGACCGGTCCTGTGCCACCCGCATCCAGCGGACTCCTGCGACCTTCGCCAGGTCATTTTCACCAATTATATTACTTACAGTGCTACTATTTTAATAACGCGAATAGATTGTGAACTTCGTTAGATTCAATTTATGTTATATAAATTGTACAGTGTATTCATCCTTACTTGTCTTATCATGTAAACAAACCACAGACCAAGTAAAACAAACAAAACGTCAACGATGATCAAAAGACAACCACTAGTGATTAGAAATGTCGATATAATGAAATGTCAGCGATAGTTTCACTGCTTAGGTACGTAAATAGAGGATTATCGATTTTACATCGTCTGTCAGGAAGAGAATTAATTCGTATAAGATTATATCAAAAACTATGGTTAAATTTCGAGGATTTTTCTCTGTCGCTCCAACGAAGGCGCCACTAGTCATGAGAAAAATCACATGAAATGAAGTGCATCCGTAACGAACAACGTGAAGCGAAGTAGCGAAACGAATGACGTTTGACGTGAAGATTTTATTCAATATTCAATAGACAACTAAGCACTGCCAGTCTTTGAATAAAATAAATATTGAAATCAATTACAAAAACCGGCCAAGAGC
>JALPQI010021704.1:0-12564 GCA_025490895.1 Thaumatotibia leucotreta
ACTCGCTACGATCACGTAACATACAAGTTAGATCTTTTGCCACCAGATAGCGCTGCTGAAGGCTAGGCTACTGGCTTAGTAATAATTTGTTTATTTGTAAAATATTTTTCAATTGCAGTACTAACTTTATTTGACTCGTAAGCACTCGTAAGCTAATATTATTGTAACAACTGATACGCAGGTTTTATAGTTCACTAAAATCAAGTTTGTAAACGCAATGTATAGCATATTTTTTTGTTTATATTTTTTTTATTTTACATCTGTCATCATCTGACACTGACAGTGACAGATAGTACAAGGAAATTTTGCGAATTGTTTGTGTGCATAAATATTATAAATCATGGAGAATATTCAAATAGTTACCCAAGATTTTGTGAACGTCCATATTACAAAATCTGATACTGAGGCAGCAGCCCCTGTCGAAAGGAGGTTCAAAAAGGGAATAACAATTTCAGAGTTTAAGGTTATAATGAGTCACCTTATCGTTTTCATTTATTTTTGTTTATTATTATTAATAATATGCTTTGTATGGAAATTGACATATTCGCTCCATAAATATAATTATATTTTCGTAGACTAAGCTGGAACTTGTTACGGGAGGCAATGCTACCACAATGAAATTGAAGGTGTATGATAGAAAAAACAATTATGTGTGTGATATAGACAACAATGAAGCCTTGCTTGGCTCGTACCCCATAGATGATGGTATGAGGATACATGTGGAAGACAAATTTGCATTGCTGAGTGATGTCAGTTCTTCGGATAGTGGGGAAAGGTACTATCTTGATTTAACTGCACCATGCCACCTTTTTAACGATTCTGTTTGTTTTAATATCAGTAAGTTTATGTGTCCAATTATAAGAATACAACTGGAATCTCTATTCACATACTTATTGTATCTATACAATTATCTATAGATAACCACACTTTAACCGTAGAAAATTAGATAATATAGGGTGGGCCAGTGATAAATTCACTTTTGTCTCGACCTCTTTTGTTAAAATGCATTCATCATTGGCCCACCCTACATCTATAAAGGTGGTTTTTCAGAAAGTGTATCAATACTTCCATTTTAGTGCAAATTTAAATATTTCATATACTCGAGAACAATTGAACTATACTTGTTTTTTTATAGAAGTTGCAAACATTATAAATAAACCTTGTATTCAAAGTGTATTTAATCTTCAATGTATGTCATTGAATATTTGTAAATATATTTGTTATTTTATCCTAAACCATCAGAAAAATAGAATAGTGCTAATTATGGATAATACTTTTAATGGTTTGTGTACATTTTTCTTAATTTTTGAAAAGCAAGTATATATTGTTTTTTTATAAATTCAGGTTCCGTTTATCAGAAGAAGAGTATGAAAAGAAGGGCGACACAGTGCGCTCATTTCTGCAGAGGAACAGACTTGGCAAGTACAATGAGGAAGAGATGGCAAAGATGAAGGAACAACAGCAAAAGGAACTGGAAGAAGAAGCAAGGTTGGTTCAAATAATTTCTAATATTCTTTATTTATTTCAAGAGATCACTTCTTGAATTAACTATTATCCTAAACAAAAGAAATTCTATTCTATTTCCTACATTATTAATTCAAAATTCTCTGGCAAATTTTATGGTCTGGGCGGCAGGAGGTTAACACCTTTGCTGTGGTAATTAAGTTAAATTGTAACTAACCATACTTGTACAGGTCACATATGACCTGTTCCACACTGAGCGTGTTAAGGATGTAAATTGTAAGCAGCAGCTAGATACAAATAAACCCATAAGACCAATGCAGTGAAGGAAGCCTGTCAGGGTACTCTTCAGATGTCTTTCCAGAAGGCGGACAACCATGTAGAATTGGCTTTGGGGAAAAAAATTACGGCCTCAAGTGGTCCTGACCTCAGTCATGAAGAAACAAAGAAGAGATACAAACAAAATGGGCCAAATCTAAATAACTTCTAATACTAACCTTTTAAAAAGCTACTAGCTACTAGGCATTCCACCATAACCATTCCAGGTTGGAGCCCCAGAGGGGGCATTTATTTGTGTGCTTATCACAAATATAAAAAAAAATAGAGAAAGTTGGAAATCATTGGAGGAGGCTTTTACCACCCACCTTATGATGAAGACATTTTAGAAAATTTAATAAAACAAATAACCTTGCACTGTACATATTTATTATTATATATCACAAATATTCGTGGTGGTAAAAAATAGTACATTACGACACAAGTGCGAAAAACGACCGATAGGGAGTGTTTTAAATCGACACGAGTTACGAATTTCGTTTTTGCACGTGTTTCGTACGACGTTTTTTTAGTACAGATGGCCCTCCGAAGTTTTGAACCTGACGTAAAATGACACACTTCACTTCTCGCACTAGAGCCTAAAAAAGGCAACCATCTGTACTAAAATAGTACATTTCCTAACTCGTGCGGGAAAACTTTTTTTCGGCTAGGGTGAAAGTTGGAGCCCGAGTGAAACGAGGGCGACAATCACCAGAGTAAAAAAAAAGTTTTTGCACGTGTAAGTGACGATTTTTTTCATAACAAGTGCGTCAAAAAGAGAAATTAACGCGAGTAAAGTTCGTTTTTGCGCACTAGTTAGGAAAAATATATTTCGTGATTCTTTTACACTTTTCGATTTACCTAACGATAATGTTTTTTCCGCCGAGAATCATTATGTCTTACACTCGCCTGTGGAACAATTTTTCCTAAAATTGAACATTTAGAACACAAACATTTTTTTCCATGCATTTTTTCGAAAAAATAATAATATCTTTTAATGCAGTAATCTTCCTTTTTAAAAATAATAGAATGTATCCTTTGAGTAAAATGAGCCAACTTAAGGTTTAAAGGTAGTTTCCCTCCAGGGCCCGACTTATCTTTCCACCCTGTATATTTATTTATGGTTAAGGGTTGAACCTCATATCGATTCCAGACTAGCAGCAGCGGTACTAATAGGCGCCCGTTGCGAAGTCCGCGTGCCTTCACAGCCGGTGCGGCGAGCCACGGTGAGGTACAACGGGCCGCTAGAGGGCGCTAAGGGCCTGTGGATTGGTGTGCAGTACGATGAACCGAGAGGGAAGAACGATGGCGAGTAAGTAATGAAAATAGTGGGAGCGTGCGGTTTCAGAGGAACTTCCTCCCGCGGACGGTCCGTCTGTGGAATGAGCTCCCTGCCGAGTTTTTCCCGTTGGACTACAGTACGGGGTTCTTCAAAAGAGGAGTGTACAAGTTCTTGTTGGGTCGGCAACGCGCATGTGACAGCCCTGGGGTTGCAGGCGCCCATAGGCTACGGTGACTGCTTTCCATCAGGCGGGCCGTATGCTTGTTTGCCACCGACGTGGTATAAAAAAAAGCGTAAGGAAGTAGGGTATTATGCTCTGTGGCAGGGATCACGTGATACTGGTATACTCAATACGAAAGAACGATTCTTTTTTCGGTCTTCTGTATATAAATTCTTTAATAATGGACTCCTTTCAAAATACGATGTCTTTAATGACATAAAATATTGAGTACTACATACAAGAGTATAAAATATTTTAAATATGTGTAAATTAATACTTAATCACTGGTGTTCGTCTAGAGTCCACCTCCAAGGCATACAAAGATGTTCTGGAGAGAAAAAAAGGTTTTATCTCTGTCGGTGGATTGATAATTTCAACAAAATGTCGATACAAATGTTCCAAATATTTTTGACGCTAACCAACTTTTTTCTGTCTGTTATTGCCATGGTTACGGTCGCCTGAGTCACGCTTGTTTTACGCAAAATTATACTACTTAACTTAAATTATGCAAACATGTATGTACTGAATGTCTGTAGGCGACCGCCGCTTCCAAATTATATAGTTCTGTCTTATTTATCAGCAGTGGTCGGATATCCCGGTGCAACAAGGGGTGAATGACCTCAAACATTATACTAATATGAATATACCACGGGATTCCACAAAATTACATCCAGTAAAGTTTAGTAATATTTTGTAACGCAAAATAAGTGCATGTACATACAAGCGTTTATTATTATGCGATTTCGACAATTATTTTAAAAGAAAGGTTATACATTTTGTTTAATATTGACCTTAGTACCAAATAGCCTTTTGGTATGAATATTCTTAAATAAAAGAGTTTAGCTTTAAAAATAGAAGCTCTTTACTAAGGCACAATAGGTTCCACTTCTAGAAATTGCGAACGTAAAATAAACAGAAATATCATATAATACACGATTATTTTAATCCGTGATCAGGATTAAAACAATATCCATACCCAGCCTAAATTAAACATTTTAGGTGAGGTCTCCCGCAGATACCTCAAAATTGTATTAATTTAAAGTTAAAGAAAAATTGTATCCAATAACCACTGAATGGTACATGGTCTTCCTGAGGTCATCAATTACTAAGTTAGAGAAAATATACCTGGTTACGGATTAAACATCCTCGTGTATGTAACATAAAATGAAACATTTTTAAGCATGAAGACTTGACACACCTATGCAGACAAACCGTTGTTCAAAACACTTTTTTTTAATTCGGACAAGTTTGGGATTGTTCGACTTAGGATCATGAGCTCTTTTCATCCTACTAGGAAAAAAAAGTGTTCAAAAATGTTTTCTTTTTCCATTACGCTATCATTTTTATAGACTTTGTATGGCGATAGCGTAATGGAAGAAATTAAAAATGTACGAAAATTGTGGGACAGTTTTTGTCACCTATCAGAATTAAAAGAGCTCGTGATCCTGAGTTGAACAAGCCCAAACTTGTCCGAATTAAAAAAAAGTGTTTTGAACAACGGTTTGTGAAAATGCCCAAAGATTTCGTTTATGTTCGCAATTCGAGCTGCCTTTTTAAGTATACCTATCAGATCTATATTTTTTTTTTCAAACTAAACCCGGGAATTTAGGTTATATCCATATTAACTTTTCTACTTGGTATCCCCTGGTGTTGCACCGGGATATCCGACCACTGTTTATCAGCGGCAAATTGAAATGTCTTATCAGATGGTATTTGACTTATACAGCGGTTAAAAGGTCAAATATCAAGCTTCGATTCGTTCATAAATGAAGGCATACCTTTGAAGAGCTACATTTGCGTATGGTATGTGCTGCGACCATATTTAACACGTTCGACGCCGGTGACACACATATGTGACCGAAAGAACTGTACTCCTATGCCAGTGACACACATACGTGATCAAAGTAATCTTATTCTTATGCCACTATCATTAATCAAGTTCTCACTCCTATGCCAGTGGCATCGAAATACGAACGTTTTTGACACATTGCTGTGTCACCGGCATAGGAGTACAATCTTTTCGGTCACACATGCGTGTCACTGGCATAAGATTTCTATCAGATAATTTCGATCGGCATAGTATAAGCACTTAGAGAAACAGTACCGGAGGCGTACGTGTTAACATGGACATCTAACCGCAGCTCAAAAATGGCCCCAAAAGCAATTGTTCAATTGTGCCAAGATGGGCAGGATAGTAGCACTTTTCTTAATACCGCGCATATTTCGGCGCAACACCTTTGCCATATATGTTTATAGAATATAGCCAATCAAAACTTTGATGGACCAATCACGACTATTTTTAAATGGCGGTTTAAGTTTTTATAGGTTGATATTGTAATTCATTACCGTGATGCATCGAAGAGGGGGTGACACTTGTCAATTAAAATTCAGGACCGTTTTTGAAAGGCAATTTAGTATGGCGTGCGGCTTCCATGTTTTATTTGTTCGTAGCGTATGTGTTATTTACCTTCTTTCCCTTTACGTGCAGTTTATCTTTGCAGGGTGAACGGAAAACGGTATTTCACATGCCCTCCAAAATACGGAGGCTTCGTCAAACCAGCGTATGTCACAGTGGGCGACTTCCCTGAAGAAGAGTTCGATCTGGACGATGAGATATGATCACAATCACCTTTTACGCTAAAAACGCTTGTTTTGTCTTATAAATTAACGCCAACCCCTCAATTCCTCAGATATGTCAGTTCGTTATTCAGTCAATAGTGAAAGTAGCAACAATATCCAAAATTAACTGGATTTCAGGATTGTTTCAAGTTATCATTTCGCAATTTACATATCAGTGATGGGGTATTCTGCCTTTTCCGATATTAATTGCTGAATATCACTTACTTAACTTCTCGCAGATGAATTGGCTGAATTATCATTTTTCAACTGTTAGGTTGGATGATAAATGTCTGCGAAACTAATTAGCATTAATTGATCCTTCAGCGAAATGTAACTATGCGATAAATTGGTTGGGAAGCATCATTCGAAGATTTTCAGAAATAATTTAGCGAATCGAATACCTAAAGCTGAATTTACAGCTGCAAGTTTTGAAACAAAATCATAATTACGCAAGAAAGAGTTCCAGATATTTGCCCACTGTTAGCAACATTTGCGTCTCCAAACACTAATAACTTCAAAGTGTAAACTTAGCTTAATGGTTATTGAAAAAGAGCAATCAAGTCGAATTGTGGTTTTCAATACTTAGATATGATTGCTATTGACTGTAGAACGATGAACGTTAGAGGATTAAACTTTTTAATAACTACTGCATTTCTCATAGCTTGCTGGCAAGTTAATTCACAGAATCGCGTTGGCACAAATCTTTTGCCGATACAAGATACAAGTAAGACTGATGGAGTGAGGTTTTATATTTTTTATGATGCACTATTAATTATAATTGTATGCTGAATGCAAAAAGAAATGGTCGATAGGTAATTTCAACAAAATGCCGATACACATGTTCCAAATATTTTTGACGTTAGGTGTACTACATTGTTAACAATCATGTTCAAAAAGAAGAGATGGATTTCGATGTCATTCCATAAAGTCTATCGTTTTAAATGATACTCATTAAAATTTTAATCTAAAATTCGCTTTGTAATGTTTAATTTATAAAGCACTATTATTTAACAATAAATGCTCTATACTAATGCAATGATTTTTCTTTAACAAATTAGTAAATTAAACTTAATGTACCATCGGCCAGAAGAAAGCGACTTTATTACCACGGAATATTGTGTTAAATGCCGGGCGCCCTGCGACCATATATAACATGGACGTCTAACGCCAGCTCAAAAATGCCCCCAATAACAATTATTGTTCAATTGTGCCAAGATGGGCAGGACATAGCGCTTTTCTTAACACCGCGCATATTTCGGCGCAGCATCTTTGACAAATGTTTTTAGAATATAGCCAATTAAAACTTTGATGGACCAACCACAACTATTTTTAAATGGCGGTTTAAGTTTGTATAGGTTGAGTTTGAAATTCATTGCCGTGATGCATTGAAGAGGGGGTGACACTTGTCAACTAAAATTCAGGACCGTTTTTGAAAGGCTATTCAAATTTAGTATGGCGTGCGGCATCCATGTTTTATTTGTTCGTAGCGGGCGCCCCACCTTTTCTACGCCGAAGCGTCAAAACTGAATTTGAACATGCAGGGGCCTATTGCATAACATATTACAACCAATATTACAAGTGGAAGTCTCTTTTCTATCTAGAAAGAGACTTCCGCTTGTACTATTAATTGGCCCCAGGTCCATATTGCTCTCACTCTCAGGACTATGATTTATATCGTCGGCTGACAAACAAAACTCACTATAAAACCTGTCACTACTCTTAGCAACCTCTTATGTCAGTATTAAATCAGAACTGAGATAGGAGCTATATTTCAAGTAGGTATTTGTTACTTAGTGAGTTTTGCTTGTCAACTGACGATATGTCTGCTTGACAAAACGGTAAATCAGTGAAAAAAAAAACTAGATTTGAAAAATCACTACTTTATTAAAACTTCCTCCTCTTAAGAATCTCCGGCCGCCAGTTGATTGGATGCGTCTCCTCAGAAGCTGTGTCATCTTCGCGGTATATTTTGATAGTTTTGTCAGCCTCGGCCGTGATGAGACGAGCGCCGGAGCGATCGAAGGTCATCGCGAAGATGCCGGCCTCGGAATCCATTGAGCCGGGTTGGACTGCGGACTGGGAAGAAATGGCAAATTGATTAGTACTAAATACAACATATAAGGTCGCCGGGACACGCTGGATGCAGGTCGCATCTAACCAGTACATGTGGAGGTCCAGAGGGGAGGCCTATGTTCAGCAGTGGACGTCTTATGGCGGAGATGATGATGACAACATATAAAAAAAATAATTTATCGTTTTGAGTATGATTTCCATTTTTGTAATTTGCCTCTAAGTTACGGGACATTATTTACACACCGTGTTTTTATTGATTTCCGTTAAATTTATTTAGGTCAAAAATAATCAATTTGTCTAAGAAACTAGTGTCTTAACTCTTACTGTTATTAAGTTATTAAACAAATAAGTTTAATGACGGAACAAGTGTATTGCAACCTTTATTACATCCTAATGAAAGTAATGAAACTTATTTTGACATGTGCCGTCAGTCACCTGAGATCTTATTCTTAACCCCTCGTATGCTTCCTGTCAAATTACGTTACTGAAAAAGTGACCTTGACACTTAAAACAATAGATTTAAATTCCCACGCACGGATCCGTGTCTAAGCATACGAGGGGTTAAGGTTCTCTTACACTTACCAATTCATTTATTATGTAATAAAACGAAAAAAAAAAAAATCGGTTTCGGCTCAAAGCAATATACCAGGTAGCTTCAATTAACGTACCAAGCAGCCTGTTAAATTTAACGGAATTAAAAAAAACACGGTTTATATTTAGTTTATTTATCGACCACTCATTGATAATAGTTGTATCGATGTTCAATTTTCTCAATCTCTCGTTCCTGTTAGAAAAATATCGAGGTATACTTATGAAGAACAAGCACTGAAGTTGATGCCCCAAGGGTAATGTCAGCAAAATAAAGACCACCTTGGGTCAAAGTGTATACATAAAGGCCCACACCAATAGGATATCTCACCTGTAACCGCTGGAAGTTGTATCCAGTTCGCCAATCCCAGCAATACATGGTGCCATTATCGCCACCGCTCACTAAAACGCCTTCGGGGTTCACCGCCATACAGTTTACTATAGCATTGTGGCCGGATAAGTTCTGGATGAATTTCCCTGGAAAATTAAACCAAAATGATAAAATGATTGTTAGAAAATAGTTAAAACAACCTCGAAACAGTGCAAAATTTTAAAATGTTTTTCTCTTTAGAATTATAACTAACGTAAGACTCGAAACAAATTTAAATATTTATCAAACGGGTTAATCACGTAATTTAAGTCGGAGCAATTGCTCGACATGTACTCCATGATGAGGATATTCTAATGGATCGAAACATGTCGAGCAATTATCGACTTAAATTACGTGAGTAACCCGTTTGATAAATATTTGAATATGTTTTTCAATCTTTATGTAGTACTCAATATTTTATGTAAATATCGTATTTTTTAAATAACTCCATTAACAAATAATTTATATATTGAAGAACGAAAAAGAACGAAATTAGAACCGTTCTTTTGTATCTATAAAATCGGTATCTGATCCCTGAGTTTGGTAGGTATATCTAAAAGATTGTAAACCTTTTCGGCGCTACGTCAAATACAAAAGCTCACTCTGACGCTAAGCGAACGTGTCAAAACAGAATTTGAACTTTCCGCACGTGCGTGCCATTTTGAATTTTTCGTAATCACATCAAAAAATAAATAGTGTACCAAACAACTATCAACTTTTACACTTTGTTGTCAAATGAAGGTGCATTCTATTTTGAATTTATATGAAAATTCATACCTTCCGGACACTTCCACTGCTTGATATTGTCCGGAGAAGCGGACGCGAAGGTATACAGCGTGGGATGTATCACGATGGAGCGAACAGATTTCTTGTGGTTGGTGAGAGTGCACATAGACTTGCCCGCTGCCAGGTCCCAGAGACGAATTGTTGAGTCGTGGGAGCCAGTTATGATCTGAGAAAAATAATATAATAAAATATAATTCATAGACAACTCGATGAGTATATCTACTTGGGCCAGCTAGTCTCTTTCAGCAACAGGCAGGACAAGGAAGTTGAACGCCGTGTTCAAAATGCCTGGAAGAGCTACTGGTCCATGAAAGAGCTAATGAAGACCTTCCAATGTCACTGAAACGCAAACTAGTCGACATGTGTATCCTGCCCGTCCTAACCTACGGTGCCCAAACATGGTCACTCACCGAAAGTCAGAAGTCCAAATTGAAGGTCTGCCAGCGAGCAATGGAGCGCAGCATTCTAGGTGTAACGAGGATGGATCGCATCCGGAACACTACGCTGCGCTCCAAAACACGCATAGCTGACGTGGGTGAAAAAATTTCCAGGCTAAAGTGGGATTGGGCCGGTCACGTCTACCGTATGCATCCAGAAAGGTGGGCTATTACAGCCACCAAGTGGATGCCGCAAACTAGGCGGGGACGAGGCAGACCCAGGCGGAGATAGCGGGACGACCTGGACGCCTTCGCCAACAATTGGCCAGACTTGGCACTGAACCGGGAGCTGTGGAAATCTGAGGGAGAGGCCTTTGCCCAGCAGTGGGACACCCCTACAGGCTAGAAAAAAAAAGTCAACTCGTACATCTAAACTACTGTTGAAATTAAAAAAAAATCCTAGTATATTCCTTCAATCGCGTCACCCGTTTTCTAGAAGTTACTACTGCAAATCAGCCTCTGTAGCCTAGTTGGTAGTGACCCTGCCTACGAAGCTGCAGGTTCCGGGTTCGAATCCCGGCGAGGGCATTCTTTGTGTATTTATTTATCACAAATGTTTGTTCCTTGGTCATGGCTGTGTATGTATCTAAGTATCTATACGTATCTATCTATTATATATATCGTCGCCTGGTACCCACAACACAAGCCTTAATTGAGCTTACCGTGGGACTAGGTTGATTTGTGTAAGATGTCCCAAGATATTTATTTATTTATTTATTTAAATTCTTAAGAGTTATAATAAGAAAGAGGTGCAGATATTCGCCATTCTTCTTCTGTGTCTCAAAACTTGCAGCAAATACTTGCAAATATAATTCAACTTTAGACTTTGTATGACTGTAAGGAAATGAAAAAAGTATGGAAAATGTGTGGAATAGGACATTTTTTGCGTCAGCCCGCTTCACACTTCGTCTTGTCTCCTCTTTAGTTACGTTTTATAGACACGGCGCTTGACAATGACAGTCCGCAACCACTCGCAGCGTTTGACAATTAAGCGGGACACACGTTACATTGATCGTTCAAAGGAAATAAAATTAATATACTTGAAATATTTGCCAACTCTTAAAACTTAAAAACGATTGTCAGTATGGAATTAATACTATACATATACTATTTACCCATTTTCTTAAAAGCCTGGGTCATGGTACACTGAGTAAACTGAGCTTTTATTATGGGACCATCCTTGAAATCGCAAAAAAACTCTCCCATACAAAATTTCAAGATGTGTCGCGACCAAAAGGTATAAAATCGTCGCCGTAACTATTATTACTTCACATATTTTATTTTATTTTTATTTTTATTTGTAAGGTACAGTAACAAATTACAGACACAGAATAACTTGTTATACAATAATATAGCTCAGTTTAATCGTACACAGTCTGCAACTCAACAAAAACTGTACACGACATTTACAAAATAACACGACCTTAGGGATGGGATACCGGCTTTTTCCCCATACAAAAGAATGGTTCTGATTTCGTTCTTCGGTATATAATTTTTTTGGTAATGGAGTAATTTAAAAATACGATGTTGTTAACTACATTAAATATTAAGCACAAAAAACCGGTTTCGATCCCTGCACAACACAGAGAAGATAAAAACTAATAATGTATGTATATAAAATATAAACTTATAGTTCTACATCATGCTTATTCATTACTAAGAATACACGTACACAAGTACATATATGTAGTGAAATTAGCAAAAAAAAATACTGCGAGACAGATATATATAATAGTAACATACTCTTTAACCCTACTTCTACACCTTATCTAGAGGTAGTGATCATCGCTTACGTTCAAGTCATAATCTCATCCTTGCTATACCCCCTAACAAGACGCAAACGTATGCTAAGTCTTTCACTGACCACGCTGTGAAATTGTGGAACGCTTTGCCTCTATCCCTGCGGCAGTGCCAGTCTGTGGCATCATTCAAGGCTAATATAAAAAAGATGAGGTTGTCCACCAACGGTGATTAGGTTCATTATTACTGACATTTTAGCAGTTCTATTATTTTTATATATTTCATTTGTATAATATTTATGTATAGGTATTACTATACAGGGTTACTTTTTCACCAGTACAAAAAATCAACATACGTAATAGTAGTCCAAGTTACAGAATACTAGCATTTTTTTGTTACTACCCCTTTAGAACAAAAAAACCAAAATACCGATGTTTGAACTTATCCGCAAACCTAATAAGAAAATTGGACGCATTACGCATTATCAATGTATATAACTAGCAAAACACACGAACTGGCAACTGTTTGTTTACAACGTCATCGCACGTGGCATGGCGGCTTAAAAAAGCGGCGGTGATAATCAACTTATGATTATGACTTGGCAAAAAAATCTTACTTGATCCCAAATCTTCCTTCATACTTGCACTAAGGACAGAAACTTTCTTCATTGAGG
>JALPQI010021705.1:0-18889 GCA_025490895.1 Thaumatotibia leucotreta
TGTAATGTGCATATTACTTGTAATGTAATGTCGTGAAACGGAATATTACAATGACGTATGAAGGAGTCAGTAATAATCTATAGCATATTAGCATTACTAATACTTTGGAATCAACATGTCGATTCAAAATTACTGGAATCGTTGACCATACTTCTAGATTACTTTTTAATTACTTTAATGTTAGGACGTGCGAATTTTTAATATTATTTTCTCAAATATATAATTAAATACGGCTTCAAAGGTTTCTACTGATTTGCATACAGGTATGTACAGTCGGATCATGTACAGTAATCAGTGGTCGCAGGAGCCCGCTGGATGCGGGTGGCGCAGGACCGGTCATTGTGGCAATCTTTGGGGGAGGCCTATGTTCAGCAGTGGACGTCTTTCGGCTGATATGATGATGATGATGATGATGATGATGATGATGATGATGATGTACAGTCGGAATCCGATTGTAGGGTCCATTAGATCCAAGATGGTGGCACATTTTTGCAATTTTTGTCATTATACTCGATTTCGACTAATTCACATAAGTGGAATCCGAATTTAGGGTCCATTTTAAAATCGAAGATGGCGGCACAATTTTTTTCTTTTTTTTGTCATTGTACTCGTTTTCGACTAATTCACATACGTGGAACCCGAATTTAGGGTCCATTTTAAGATCCAAGATGGCGGCACAATTTTTTTCTTTTTTTGTCATTTGTGTCATTGTACTCGTTTTCGACTAATACACATACGTCGAACCCGAATTTAGGGTCCATTTCAAGATCCAAGATGGCGGCACAATTTTTTTCTTTTTTTTGTCATTTTTGTCATTGTACTCGTTTTCGACTAATACACATACGTGGAACCCGAATTTAGGGTCCATTTTTAGATACAAGATGGCGGCACAATTTTTTTATTTTTTTTGTCATTTTTGTCATTGTACTCGTTTTCGACTAATACACATACGTGGAACCCGAATTTAGGGTCCATTATTAGATCCAAGATGGCGGCACAATTTTTTTATTTTTTTTGTCATTTTTGTCATTGTACTCGTTTTCGACTAATACACATACGTCGAACCCGAATTTAGGGTCCATTTCAAGATCCAAGATGGCGGCACAATTTTTTTCTTTTTTTTGTCATTTTTGTCATTGTACTCGTTTTCGACTAATACACATACGTGGAACCCGAATTTAGGGTCCATTTTTAGATACAAGATGGCGGCACAATTTTTTTATTTTTTTTGTCATTGTACTCGTTTTCGACTAATTCATATACGTGGAATCCGAATTTAGGGTCCATTTTAAGATCCAAGATGGCGGCACAATTTTTTTCTTTTTTTTGTCATTTGTGTCATTGTACTCGTTTTCGACTAATTTACACATACGTGAGACCCGAATTTAGATTCCATTTTAAGATCCAAGATGGCGACACATTTTTGTCATTTTTGTCATTGTACTCGTTTTTGACTAATTTACACATACGTGAGACCCGAATTTAGAATCCATTCTAAGATCCAAGACGGCGGCGTCTTTTTTTGCATGTTATTGAATTTTGTACCTACGCAATTTTCATTATTATACTCGTTTTCGACTAATTCACATACGTGGAACCCGAATTTAGGGTTCATTTGAATATTCAAGATGGCGACACAATTTTCAGCAATTTTTGTCATACTAGTTTTTGACTAATTCACGCACGTGGAAACCAAATATTCTATTTTCACTAGGTCGGTCCATCTAGGATCTTAAATTGACGCTAAATTCGTGTATGTAAGAACGACTACAATGTCAATAATTACAAAAAAAAAGAAAAACATTGTACCGCCATCTCGGATCTTAGTATGGATCCAAAAATCGGATTCCACGGATGCGAATTAGTCAGAAACGAGTATAATGGGGCCGTGTGGTGACGGAAGTAAGAATACATTTGTCATCACCCCAACTCCTCCTGCGGGTGTTGTAAGAGTCGACTAAGGGATTGAAGTGTCACTGACCATTATTTGATAAAAGATTGATGATGGGCAGCAGCGTCATCATAGTGGACACATTACTGCGATCGCCAATCCGCTTGCCCGGCGTGGCGATTATGGGCATTTACCTCCTAATGCGTCTATACGCATAGTTTATAGGAGAGGCCTGCGTCCAGCAGTGGACTGTCATAGGCTGATGATGATGATGAGTATAATGACGAAAATTGCAAAAAAAAGTTGCCGCCATCTTATATCTTAGAATGGACCCAAAAATCGGATTTCACGGATGCGAATTAGTCAGAAACGAGTATAATGAAGAAAATTGCAAAAAAAAGTTGCCGCCATCTTGGATCTTAGAATGGACCCGAAAATCGGATTCCACGTATGCGAATTAGTCGGAAACGAGTATAATGATGAAAATTGCAAAAAAAGTTGCCACCATCTTGGATCTTAGAATGGACCCGAAAATCGGATTCCACGTATGCGAATTAGTCGGAAACGAGTATAATGATGAAAATTGCAAAAAAAAGTTGCCGCCATCTTGGATCTTAGAATGAACCCGAAAATCGGATTCCACGTATGCGAATTTGTCGGAAACGAGTATAATGATGAAAATTGCTAAAAAAAGTTGCCGCCATCTTGGATCTTAGAATGGACCCGAAAATCGGATTCCACGTATGCAAATTAGTCGGAAACGAGTATAATGATGAAAATTGCTAAAAATAAAAAAGTTGCCGCCATCTTGGATCTTAGAATGGATCCGAAAAACGGATTCCACGGATGCGAATTAGTCGGAAACGAGTATGATGATGAAAATTGCTAAAAATAAAAAAAGTTGCCGCCATCTTGGATCTTAGAATGGACCCGAAAATCGGATTCCACGTATGCGAATTAGTCGGAAACGAGTATAATGATGAAAATTGCAAAAAAAAGTTTCCGCCATCTTGGATCTTAGAATGGACCCGAAAATGGGATTCCACGTATGCGAATTAGTCAGAACGAGTATAATGAAGAAAATTGCAAAAAAAAGTTGCCGCCATCTTGGATCTTAGAATGGACCCGAAAATCGGATTCCACGTATGCGAATTAGTCGGAAACGAGTATAATGATGAAAATTGCAAAAAAAAGTTGCCGCCATCTTGGATCTTAGAATGGACCCGAAAATCGGATTCCACGTATGCGAATTAGTCGGAAACGAGTATAATGATGAAAATTGCTAAAAAAAGTTGCCGCCATCTTGGATCTTAGAATAGACCCGAAAATCGGATTCCACGTATGCAAATTAGTCGGAAACGAGTATAATGATGAAAATTGCTAAAAATAAAAAAGTTGCCGCCATCTTGGATCTTAGAATGGATCCGAAAAACGGATTCCACGGATGCGAATTAGTCGGAAACGAGTATGATGATGAAAATTGCTAAAAATAAAAAAAGTTGCCGCCATCTTGGATCTTAGAATGGACCCGAAAATCGGATTCCACGGATGCGAATTAGTCGGAAACAAGTATAATGATGAAGATTGCAAAAAAAAGTTGCCGCCATCTTGGATCTTAAAAATATTCAGAATACGTTTTTAACAATCATGAAACTGCTAGGATGTCAGATATCAACTAGAATGACATATAAATCAAAAACAATTTTCTTCGAGTAATAGTAACAAAATTACGTTGTAAGTAATGCAGATTACAGAAGTACTTGATTACGGTGGATTCAATATTACAGTAGCTGATTACAATACCGATCCCAAAGGAATGGATTACAGGCGTAACCATAGTACAGCATTACAGTAATTTTTATTATACTAGTAATTCATTACTGAGGAATCGTCATTACTGGAATGTAACCCTGTAATTAATTCCAAAAGGAATTGATTACGCCCAACTCTGACTAAGACAAACCTACCCATCGGCAACGTCGTTTAGTATTTTGTCGCCATTATAGGCGGATTTAATCTGGGACGCTCTAATGTAGTTTGAATTTGGTAACAAATAAGAAAATAAAACTCAGATGACATCATAAAGTTAGAATCCGCGCTAGCGCTTAATAGAGAAAGGAAGCGTGTGAAAGGGAAGCCACCAGTTATATCAGTATTACACGAGTGCGAAAAAGATAGACAACAATCCCAAAAGCATAACCACTTTCGAAGTGACATATCAGCCGTATCAGCCGGTCGACGGAGATTGATATTTTAAAAGTGATTTTATAATTAAAACTTATAAGAACGAATTTATACAGATCATGAAATCAATATGGTGTCGTGTTGTGTAAATGATTGCCTTGTTGCCCACTACAGAAATAACGACAAACACTCGTTTCACAGGTAAATATGATGTGCCGGTTGATTGTTTTCAAACGATATTTTGTCTATTTAGTAGCATTAATTGTGTGAATTATCAAATTGTAGCATGAATTGTTAGTTGTTCTATCACTGTGTGCTAATAATTTATCACAATAGTTAATATTAAAGGATATTTTGTGTAAAAATATAAATTGTTACGCTACGCTAGAGCTCGACTAAATGTTGAACTACCAATATCGATATTTGTTCGATAAACGTACCCAATCAGTCTATTTCTTACAATGCTGTCATGATACTAGATTTTGAACACAAATGTGTATTTAAATAACTTAAACGACCTTATTATCTTTTGTGTTTTTTTTTGTGTTATACATTCTAGTGTCTTTTTTCCGTTAAATTTAATTGAAGTTATTTAGTTTAAATATAATTAATTTCTCTTAGAAACGAGTGGCTTAATTCTTACTCTTATTGAATTACTAAGAATAGTACATTACTGCAGAAGCCGGGATACGAGGGTTTTCAGGCCGAATACGTATTAATGTATCAGTAGGTACAGTCGAGTTCATAAATATATGAGCAAATCCAAGGCTTCAAAAATACATGAGCATAGAAAAGTACATATGCATCTGAACAGATTCACCAATCAAAAATATGTGTACATATTACCTGTCATATTAATCTGAACATGTGTCTCATTAATGTGTAATCAACTGAAACACAAAACTTTTTCCTTATATTTTGACAGTCATAGAAAAGAGTACCGTACTGTCAAACTATACTTTTCTCTCTTTAACTTTACGTATGACGTTATAGAAGTGTCATGAGTATTTGCTTGCGGCTTTTTAGTCTTTTTACCCGTTTATTTGCAGCACGCTTAGCCCTTATTTCCCTACCTCTCCAGTAATAACTCCTCTCCAGTAACTTCTGTTTTTCCCATGTAACCTGTCCAATTTAACGGAAATAAAAAACACCGTGTATGCAAGAATAGTTGCTCTTATAAAGTTTAATGGTTAAATAGCCGTCAAAGTTAAAACTTGTTTGAATTGCTTGACGCTAACGCATACTAAAGGTTAAACCTTATAGCAAAATAACTAAGATAATGAATATCTATGATAGGTACATGTTGTCGATAAAATAGTCGGACATCGATAGACAATTGGTCTGTTGTAACAGGCAACCCTATTCCTGACCACACATAGACAAATTTACGCACACACTGGCGTTTCGTTTTTGGTAATGCTTTTAATCGTTGTCAATCGTTCTTTGTCATTTTAGTTCTGTGGATGACATACATAGTTTTATTCACTGTCAGTGGAAGAGTCCGAGGACTCGGAACCACCAACGTTTATAATAAAAATTTCCACTGTGTTATCTATTACATTATCTAATTTCATTTAAAAATGTATTTTCTTTTAAAATGTACCGTACCGTAGCCAACGATATGCCAGCAGTCTCAGCAGTATTTTTCACACGGTCCGATTTAGTGGGATATTCCTTTCTATGGCACATTTCTTAATTTGTAAATATTCACCACCATCCGCTTTTCAATGGCAGTCACAGGATTTTGCTTTTGCCGCTTCTTCTTTAGAGATGAAAAAACGTTAGCCGGAACCGGCTACGACATCATCCATTTTAAATGTGCACCAACAAACAAAATATCTAAATAGATCAACAATTAATAACGAAATTGAACAAAAACGATAACAACAATCTTTAATATTTTCTTCGGTTACCGCGAGGATTACTCATGAAATAAAACTATGAAAACGGATAAACTCGCGTATATTAACTAATTTTAACTTCATTCCGACGTTTCGAACACTTTACAGGGTTCGTGGTCTGCGGATGACTGACAATGGAGGAGATTTGATAGATCTGCCTCCATCAAAATAAGAAAGATAAGTACAAAACTACCCACCAAAGAAAAAATACTAAACCACAGACAATACTCAATTACTCTCAGGTTAGCTGGAAGAGATCCCTTATAGGGATAAGTTCGCCTTTGTAATAACATTTTTATTATTATGTCGAAAATTTTTATTTTGTACAATAAAGTGCTTTACTACTACTACTACTACTACTACTACAATAAATTTTAAGGGTGGATGTACATACAAAATTTGCAAATGAAGCTAGTTATTCATTACAAATATTTTCAGAATGAAGACAAGAGACAAAATAAATAATCTACGCCGGTTCTATCCCTACGCCACTGCCTGAGAAGTATTTCCTTCCTTTGTATGATTGATGAGTGAGGCTGATGTATTTGGCGGTGGTGACCATTCCCCCCCTTTTTAATACTGGCAACATTTTTTCAAAATTATTTTAAATTTCCTTATTAATCAAAATTGTATGTTTTGGTTTAATGCATGATGATCTTAAGATGTACTACAAATGTTTTTTGAAAAGAGTTGTCCCGCTGAGTTTCTTGCCGGTCCCAATTTTGGGATACCTTCCTAACAATACAATCATACAAAGGAAGGAAATACTTCTCAGGCAGTGGCGTAGGGATAGAACCGGCGTAGATTATTTATTTTGTCTCTTGTCTTCATTCTGAAAATATTTGTAATGAATAACTAGCTTAATTTGCAAATTTTGTATGTACATCCACCCTTAAAATTTATTGTCTGTGGTTTAGTAATTTTTCTTTGGTGGGTAGTTTTGTACTTATCTTTCTTATTTTGATGGAGGTAGATCTATCAAATTTCCTCCATTGTCAGTCATCCGCAGACCACGAACCCTGTAAAGTGTTCGAAACGTCGGAATGAAGTTAAAATTAGTTAATATACGCGAGTTTATCCGTTTTCATGGTTTTATTTCATGAACTATCTTTAAGTAAGCTAACAGCAATATGAAACACAACCGACTCAACCGACAACAATATGAAATCGAATGATAGATAGTGACAGTGACATTTTAAAATTGTGTGAGAACCCTGCCTCTTTAGGTTTTTTAATGTACAACCTTTCCATGAAAATTTGCAAATGTAATTTATTAAAATTCTTATTTTTTCATCTTAGAATATAAATTAACTAACATTATGTTTCTTATCTGTTCACAACACTGAGTAATGTATGTATTAATATAGCATGATAATAAATTCGTGATATTTAATAACTCGTATTCACTGTTCGATCCGCAGAATTTGCCTGTAAAAAAAACCTTATATCTCGTTCTGCAAAGGTCTTTCTAATGCTAAAAAAAACGAAGTATATGTTCGCGCTAGACCCTTGGAGATACGAGCTTAAATCACGAAGGTACATAATTATTTACACTGTAATCTACAAACAGCTCCACAATTAACTGACCACTGTTAACTTATTACGTAGGTACAATATGCATAAGTGCACAAATTATCAGTTAATTGTGTTAGCGATAGTATATACCGTCGGTTCACAACCAAAACTCGCTAAGTAACAAGTACCTACCTGAAATAAAGCTCTTATTTGAGTTCTACTTCAATAGTCAATACTGACATACGAGGTTGCTAAGAGTTGTGGCAGTATTCATAGTGACTTTTTGGTTGTCAGCCGACGATAATATGTTAACTCGGTTAGCAGCAAACGACAAATTATTTGCTGGTTGATTGGGTTCTTAATGCCGTAGCAACATAAGATCTATCAAAATCACATCTTTTCCCTGAAAATGACACATTTAAAAGGTCAATGGAATAGTTAGGCTAGATTTAAATCACACTGCTTTCTTGCACTGTTGAAATGATCACATTACAAATAAAAATTGTTAGATTACTCGGCCCCTAGTCAAAGTTGTAGACATGAACCTATAAATGATCAGGACGCTTAGCCAAGTTGCCAATCGTTAACGCTTAGTAGCGTACCTATCTTAGTTTTCCATCTCTGTCACTATCTCATATTAGTGCGACAAAGACAGTTAGCTGCCTTTCGTTTAGGATTGACGATTAAGCGTTAGCGATTGGCAACTTGTCTAAGCACCCTGGAGTATTAATTAGTCGTCCTCGTATCTGTAACAATCGTTTAATAGAAAAAACACCCGTATACAGCGAACTTAGAAATCCGCAAATTTCGAGGATTTTTTTCTGTCACTTCAAGTCAGATATTTGTGAGCTACCTGGGGCCCGTTTCTCAAAAGCTTGTAACTTGTAATATAATAATAGCGGAAGTCTCTTTTTGCAACTATAAATTAGATAAGGGGCCTGGGTGCTTTAGACAAATTGCCAAGCGTTAGCGCTTAATCGTCAATCGTAAACGAAAGACAGGTAACTGTCTTCGTCGCACTGATGTGAAAGTGACAGAGAGGGAAAACTGCGATACGCTACTAAGCGTTAGCGATTGGCAACTTGGCTAAGCTTTAAGCTTGGTTAAGCTTGGCTTGGAGAAATAGGTTGTAACTTGTATTACACAAGCGGAAGTCTTTATCTAATTAATAGTGTTTTTAACACTAGTTAATAGTGTTAAAAAGAGACTTCCACTTGTATTACAAGTTACAAACTTTCGAGAAATAGGCCCCTGACCGTTTCGAAAATAGATGGCGGCCGTAAATGTAACAAATCTAGATAGATATAGAATCAAATTGTCTGAAAACGTTATGAATGAATGCAATATGGTGCTGTGAAGTGAGTATTTGTTTAAATAAATATTCTATAGGTGTAATTAGTGTTAGCGTAAGTGAAATTTTATAATTCGTTAATGCGCTAGATGTTTTACACATTTGAATTATATTGAGAAAAAATATTACATACCTTATACCTATATGAATAAACTTCATAATAACAGCACAATAAAAACAGTGATTGTGTATGGCTGAACTCTCAGTGTAAAAGCTTACGCGACTTATGCAATGTGTCATTATTCGAAAAAGGTCCCGCAACAAGTGAAAATAACTTTGAATCTGCAATCGGGTTCATTTCATCTAATGACACAATCACTGATATTCCATTACTTATGATAATTTCGTCTGTATGTTTTTTAGATTTTGTTAATGATTTTATACTTATAGAGCATAATAAAGCAATATTATTTTGTTTACACATAGTTGTTTCACTTCAAGTACCCTCAAATAATTTATTTCGTAACTTGATCTTTTGAGGGCGGATTTTTATTTTGTTGTCGTTTTTTTTTTCTATTTTCCGAATTTGGACTTTTTTACATTTTTGCTACTCAGAATCACGAGCTTTTTCGATCCTGATAGAAATAAAAAAGTGTCCCATAAAAAAAAATCCATTGATTTACTATTTTTCATACACTTTCTTCAACCGTAACTCATTGGTAGACAAAAAATGTATGGAATTTTCGGGACACTTTTTCTGCTAATGAGGATCGAAAGAGCTCGCGATTCTGAGTAGAAAAAATATAAAAAAATCCAAATACGGAAAATTAAAAAAAAAACTACAACAACAAACATCCGCCCTTGAACGCTTTGCATCATACAAAAGACATTACAGTACCCAGCGATAAAGTTTGCACATCGATCTTTGGAAAGAGACAAATAATATTCCAGAAACGTCACATAATATGTGCGTAGCGTTGTCTATAAAGCCGAGTCTCTTTCTAGAGACTGATGTGCAAACTTTATCGCCGGGTACTGTATCTCGTATGCCGAAAACACGGACCCAATCGAGCAAATGTAAGCCTTTCGTAAAGTGTTAGGGTGCGGCTCCACTGACGCGAAGCGGACAGGAGCTGTGGGAGCTCGGCCAATGAGACTGCAACAGTGTTTCGAATTTTGAATTTGAAGAATGTATTGGTCAATTTTGCACATCTCCGCTCCTCTCCGCCTCAGTGGAGCCGCACCCTTAAAGCCACATTGACGACTGACGTCATGACATGTCATGACACCTAAAGATTGAAAAAGCTCTTGTGTCCAATGTCCAATGTCAAGCGACAGATGTGTCAAATTTCCCGGCCGATATTAACACATTGAGCGCCGGGAACTCCCGAGGGGAGTTCTCTGTGGAAGGTCCATTTTTGCAACAAAGCGGAAAAATCACGGGATCGTAGCGTAGCACTCGTTGATTGTCTACAAGTCGCGTTGTCCGAACGATGTGAGACGATTAACACATTTATTATTTTGTATTGATGACGACACGGGCACGCTAGATGAAATCGTCGGTTGACAACCAAAACTCACTAAGTAACAAACACCTACTTGAAATAGAGATCGTATCTCAGTTCTGATTCAATACTGACATAAGAGGTTGCTAAGAGTAGTGACAGTTTTTATAGTGAGTTTTGGTTGTCAGCCGACGAAATAACGCACGGCAGATAAAAGGTTAAAGTTCTATGCCATTGCCATTATCATAAGAGGGACACATTATGTCAAAGGGTTTAGCCGGCTAAGACACTGGTCTCACCGCGAGCTATAAACACGAACAAAATATACGCAATCCCGTGTAAATAAAAGAGACACGGCAATACTCGCCCAGCTATCAGCTATCACCGCCAGGCAAGTATCGCCGTGTCTCTTTTTTTACACGGAAGTGCGTATCTTCTGTTCGTGTTTATATAGCCCAAAGTTCATAGCTTAGTAACTCGCGGTGAGACCAGTGCCTAGGTCGTATTGTCAGAACTAAAGTGAGACGATCGACACATTTATCGGTATTGTAACTTATGTTATTGAGATGTCGCAATGATAGACATGAAAACAAATTATTTTTTCTCAATAATATATTTACTTCTCGAGTAATCAACTTATCATAAGTATATTTACATTAACACTTACTCGCATTACAGATGTAGTGCAAAATCCTTTCTCTTCGGCTTTTCACGGAAACGCCCGAATTAATCTCCCTGTCTCTATTAGCTTCAGTGCAATATATACTGAAGTTCATTGTGACAGCAATATGAATTCGAATGTTTCCGTGAAAAGCCGAAGAGAAAGGATTTTGCACTACATTTGTACATAAAAAAGCCTTATAGAAACAAAAGTCAAAACCTATGTTTGACGTGTAACTAATATCAGAAACAATATAGGATACATCAATAATAGGACATTTACGCTTAGTGACATATTTTGGCAAATAATATAACTATTTTGCATGTCAAATTAGTTATGGAAAAATTTACAAATATAGTTGAATTCGACTTTAAGGCACTAACAAAATAAATACATACATATAGACATTATTAATGTCATTATACAAACTAATACGTTTTGCCAAAGTATTCACCCGCAACTACATCTTACACAGCCACACAAGACCACAAAAATATCTGATACTACATTAACCTTAAGGTGCGTTTAAACCAAAAGAGCATTCGCTGTTCTAGCGCCCGTTTTATGAAATCAACCAATCACGTTTTGTGTACCGATCGAATTTCGTAGACTGGGAGGTTAGAACAGCGAATGCTTTTTTAGTTTAACCGCACCTTTAGTAACTTGCAGGTGTAAGAATGACAAAACAATGTATCGCATGCATTTGCGGCTATCATCATCAAATCTTATGTAAGATCTAGTCCAACAGCCTAAATTCAGATGCAAAACAAAAACATAACTGATAATGATAAGACATCACATATAAACATAGCTGAATCCGTGTCTTCTAAAATTAAAGGATTCAAAGAAAAGTAACAGAAGGAGGAAAAGTAACAGAACAAGACTGTTGACATAATACCTATAAATATAGTCAAACGGTTAAACTCACATGTATTAGTCCCTACGCGTGACATGTTACGAAGAACCTAGGTCTCCATTATCAACAATGCTCGGCGGGGGTGAGCTGTTTTCATACTAAATGTCACGTGATACATGTCATTTAGTATGAAACCAGTTCACCCCCGCCGAGCATTGATTATCAAGCACAGAGCCCGAGCTAACGCGTCGCAAGCGCGGCACGTACTCAAAATATCCGCCCTCCACTATGAAACATGTCGCACGATTAAAATACATGTCAAAGTATGGTGAGAGCGTAGTGACTGTATGTATGTACCGGGTCCATATTGGCACTTATACAATTTTTTCTTCGAATATTTTTACTAATACCGTTTTTTACTCATAATCATCATTACTCCGAAAATTTTTTCTCATACTTTTTTTCTTACTAAAAATTATACTTCTACCTACAATGTTCATAACGATTTTTATTTCGAAATTTTATCCTCCTAAAGTCGTCAAGTAGATTAATCTATACTCATAAAGTTATTTGAAATAAATTGTTTATTTATAAACATTTTCCCATTAGGTTCACTCTGTTGTGGTATAATATAATTCTTTTATGAATAACATAAACTATGTAGTCATAATAGGCTTTGTGCAGAAACTGTTGTGACATACTCAACTTTAGCATATTTCTTTGTGGCAGATTTCGAGTTGTTCGAATATTATTCGAGCATAATTTCGATGCTCCTATTTATGGCGAGGCATAATCTGGAAGTGCATAAAAAGTATCGGCATAGTTTGTTTTAGCATAACAGAGAAGGAATAATTACAACCTCTCAATATAATCGAGGTAGTAGTAATATTCTATACGTTACTTACTGTGTTACTGAGCTGAGTACTTTCTAGGTTGCTAAAAAAAAAACCTCGAAGACTAAGGCGGGAGCAAAGCTCCCGCCTTAGTCTTCTAACCTAACCTGTCCGAGTCGGATCTGCCCCGGAAGATTTTGTTCGCTCGCTTCGCTCGCTCACTGCAGAAATTTTCACCCTCACAGCAAATTCTGCCTGACGAAAAAGGCAAGTTTCGAACATGTGGCTACATGCCCAAAAAAAATGCAAATCTAATTTCTGTCTTATAACACTCGGCGTAATTAATGATAATATGCCAAGATAGTTTCGGACAAAGTAATATTCGAAATATTGTTATTTAAGCCAAGTGATGTTTCTGTCTCATTAAGTTGATGCCAAAATAGATTATACCAAGTCTGTTATGTCCTAAGCGTTTCGGACAAAAAAAGTTTAGAGGGAACCCGTTTAGTAAAGTAGGTACCTACTCTGCCACAACCTGATTTGTGCAGGTAGCTAGTACAGTAATAGTACGATTTATATTTAATTAAACAAAAATAATTCATACATAAAACCAGTACAGATAAAAATAAATACCTATAACATTAGAATATATAGCATAAAATAAGTATAGTGAAAAATTATATAAACATAAAAGTTAGTACTAAAAATATGTATGAAAAACAATATTATGAACATAAATAATTCTATGTGATGATGATTATGAACAAAGATTATTATAAATACCGATCATTATGAAGTTAAATTGTATAAGAAAAATTTTCGGAGTTCCAATAATCTAAGTTGCAATTTTATAAATACTTTGGCGCACCCGTATGTACCGTTTAATTATATCCATTATATTATATGTATTATATACACATACAGGGTGGAACGGAACGACGACCCTTACCGCTACCGACCAAGTCTACCAACCATTACGATGAACTTTCAGTACAGGACCAACATCGAAATATCTTTGAAAACATTTAACCCCTCATACAAAGTGATTGATTAGTTAGATTATGGCAATAGTATGGAAAGGTTTTTTTTTTTGAAAAACAATTGTACACTTACATAATAGCCTAAACAGTATTTTCGCCAAACTGAGAAACAGTATGTTTTCATGTACGTTTTCGACGTTGGTCTTATACTAAAAGCTCATCGTAATGCTTGGTAGAGTCGGTCGGTAGCGGGAAAGATGGTCGTTTCTTTCCAGTCTGTATATAGATTGTTGTCACATTAATCGATACGATCAACATTTTACCAACAATTAATCATCAGCTAACAACACGTCCTCGATGTCCATGTCTTCGGCTTTCCGTTTCTTCGGTCGCGGCCGCTTGCCCTGCATCATTTCTATCTTCATCTTCTTTGACTGTTTCTTCTTTTCTTTCAACTGCAGTTTCCTCTTAGCCGCCTTTTCGGGGTTGTTGACTTTTTCTTGTAATAGCACCTGAAATAAGACGAATATAATTATAATTAGCCGTGTGGTGACGGCAGTAAGAATACATTTGTCACCACCCCAACTCCTCCTGCGGGTGTCGTAAGAGTCGACTAAGGGATTGAAGTGTCACTTACCATTATTTAATAAAAAATCGTTGATGGGCAGCAGCGTCATCATAGTGGACACATTACTGCGATCGCCAATCTAGCTTGCCCAGCGTGGCGATTATGGGCATTTACCTCCTAATGCGTCTATACGCATAGTTAATAGGAGAGGCCTACGTCCAGCAGTGGACTGTCATAGGCTGATGATGATGATGATGATGAATTATAATAAAATAATACAGACGTAAATAATACAAAATCGTGAAATCTATTTCCCTGCAAGGCTTGTCTTAGGGTAGAAACCTAAAAGTAAGCAGCAAGTTTGATTTCCTATACAAACGTCTTATATTCTTATTTTAAAATGACTCCTAAAAGACACACTTAGACCCAAGGGATATTCTTTATGAAACCAGGTGCCATATAGTTATCCGAAAGTCTTTGATCAATATGTGTTGCCAGTGATGGTACTGAAACGTGGTCGCTTACAATGGGCCTCATAAGAAGGCTCAAAGTCACCAAAAGAGCAATGGAGAGGGCTATGCTAGGAGTCTCTCTGCGAGATCGGATTAAAAATGAGACCGTCCGCAGCAGAACCAAAGTAACCGATATATCTCTCAGAATCGCTTAACTGAAGTGACAGCGGGCACATTGCACGTAGAACCGATGGCTATTGGGGCGAAAAGGTTCTCGAGTGGCGGCCACGTACCGGAAGTTGAGTCTGGTGTGAGGTCACCCGTGGAAAGCTCTCGAATTAACCACGGCAGTATCAGTATGACGGTCAATCGTCGAAGTAGATTTTTTTCTCTCTTGTCTCTTGTCAGACGATGCGAAAATGCTTATTAATAAGCTTACTTGAATAAAGAAGACCTAGAGACCTCCTTACCATTCCATATCACATCCGCACCCATGAAACTTCCAACAAACCCACCCACAGAGCTATAGAACTAAATAATAACTTTTTAGCTATGATTCAAAATGCCGACTTTTTTTCTGATAAATGGACACAACTTAGACCAAAAATTAACCATTACCTTAATACCTGCTACTGTACCCTATAACTTTTCCTTTTCATTATTTTGACATAAAATGTTATAACTACTAGAATTACGTTAGCTTATAGATAATTCCACATGTAATGTCTTGGCGTAAGCTGTTTTTTACATGGTTGTTGATGAAGAATAAATAATAGTTGGACTCTTGAATCGGTCATTGACCTTGGAACTTTCTAGAAAATCAGTAAGCATCAAACCTTCTTCCGCTCGGCCCTCCTAACGTTGAGCCTCTTGCCGACTCGCGCGGTGAGTTGCTGCACGGGTGTGATGTCCCCCGTGGAGAGTTCTCGAATTAACCACGGCAGTAGGACGGTCAATCGGTCATTGACCTTGGAACTTTCTAGAAAACCAGTAAGCATCAAACCTTCTTCCGCTCGGCCCTCCTGACGTTGAGCCTAGTGTGACGTTACCCATGGAACATTCACGAATTAGCGACGACAGTAGGACAGTCAATCGGTCATTGACCTTGGAACTTTCTAATAAATCACCGATGGCCGTTGGGGCGAAAAGGTTCTGGAGTGGCGGCCACGTACCGGAAGTTGAGAGTGGTGTGAGTTCACCCGTGGAAAGATCTCGAATTAACCACGGCAGTAGGACGGTCAATCGGTTATTGACCTTGGAACTTTCTAGAAAATCAGTAAGCATCAAACCTTCTTCCGCTCGGCCCTCCTGACGTAGAGCCTAGTGTGACGTCACCCGAGGAAAGTTCTCGAATTAGCGACGACAGTAGGACAGTCAATTAGTCATTGACCTTGGAACTTTCTAGAAAATCAGTAAGCATCAAACCTTCCGCTCGGCCCTCCTGACGTAGAGCCTAGTGTGACGTCACCCATGGAACGTTCACGAATTAGCGACGACAGTAGGACAGTCAATCGGTCATTGACCTTGGAACTTTCTAGAAAATCAGGAAGCATCAAACCTTCTTCCGCTCGGCCCTCCTGACGTTGAGCCTGGTGTGACGTCACCCATGGAAAGCTCTCGAAATAACCACGGCAGTAGGACGTCAATCGGTCATTGACCTTGGAACTTTCTAGAAAATCAGTAAGCATCAAACCTTCTTCCGCTCGGCCCTCCTAACGTTGAGCCTGGTGTGACGTCACCCATGGAACGTTCACGAATTAGCGACGACAGTAGGACAGTCAATCGGTCATTGACCTTGGAACTTTCTAGAAAATCAGTAAGCATCAAACCTTCTTCCGCTCGGCCCTCCTAACGTTGAGCCTGGTGTGACGTCACCCGTGGAAAGTTCTCGAATTAACCACGGCAGTAGGACGGTCAATCGGTGATTAACCTTGGAACTTTCTAGAAAATCAGTAAGCATCAAACCTTCTTCCGCTCGGCCCTCCTGACGTCGAGTCTGGTGTGACGTCACCCGTGGAAAGTTCTCGAATTAACCACAGCAGTAGGACGGTCAATCGGTCATTGACCTCGGAACTTTCTAGAAAATCAGTAAGCAAACCTTCTTCCGCTCGGCCCTCCTGACGTTGAGCCTAGTGTGACGTCAACGTTCACGAATTAGCGACGACAGTAGGATAGTCAATCGGTCATTGACCTTGGAATTTTCTAGAAAATCAGTAAGCAACAAACCTTCTTCCGCTCGGCCCTCCTGACGTTGAGCCTAGTGTGACGTCACCCGTGGAAAGTTCTCGAATTAAACATGGCAGTAGGACGGTCAATCAGTCATTGACCTTGGGAAGTTTCTAGAAAATCAGTAAGCATTAAACCTTCTTCCGCTCGGCCCTCCTGACGTTGAGCCTAGTGTGACGTCACCCGTGGAAAGTTCTCGAATTAAACATGGCAGTAGGACGGTCAATCAGTCATTGACCTTGGGAAGTTTCTAGAAAATCAGTAAGCATTAAACCTTCTTCGCTCGGCCCTCCTGACGTTGAGCCTAGTCTGACGTCATCCATGGAACGTTCACGAATTAGCGACGACAGTAGGACAGTCAATCGGCCATTGACCTTGGAACTTTCTAGAAAATCAGTAAGCAAACCTTCTTCCGCTCGGCCCTCCTAACGTTGAGCCGGGTTTGTGCGTCAGCAAGCAACTTCCCGTACTCGATATCGCCGATCCCTCGCCGCAGCGTCTTGCTGGTGTGACGTCACCCGTAGAAAGTTCTCGAATTAACCACGGCAGTAGGACGGTCAATCGGTCATTGACCTTGGAACTTTCTAGAAAATCAGTAAGCAAACCTTCTTCCGCTCGGCCCTCCTAACGTTGAGCCGGGTCTGCGCATCAGCAAGCAGCTTCCCGTATTCGATGTCGCCGATCCTCCGCCGCAGTTTCTTGCCGACCCGCGCGGCGAGTTGCCGCACGGGTGTGACGTCCCCCGTGGAGAGTTCTCGAACTAGTGGCGGTAGGAGCACGGTGATTGTGGCCTCGATGGTCGGGGGTGTCGAGGTGGCTGATTAGGTGGACCCACATGGTGATGATTGAGATGCGCTGGAAGAAGTTGGATTAATTTTAGGATGATATTGACGGCAATGAAACATGGCATCAGAAATCCTCAGTTTATTTTTCCGGAAGCAACTGTGAGAAGGCACCTTTGAATAGTAGTTTATACATTTAGATAATATGATATAATATGATTTTATTTAAAAGTTAGAGATATCCTTCTTATCTTTGACGTCCACCATCCTGATGAAAACAGCACCAGTATGAGTATAGTTCGTGAAATATAAATTGGTAACTTTCTACCTACATTATAGTAAAACTAAACGTTCAATTTATATTTCTCGAACTATACAACATTAGGCACATTCTTATGCCGCGGCCACAACATTGGTCTAAGGCGACCCGGCTTAGCGGAAAACCATACGTACGAGAGGGAGTACCCATATCGGCATCTCGCTCCAACTCATGGATTCGCTCACCGCTGGTCGCCTTAGACCAACGTCGTGGCCGGGCCTTTAGGGAATTAGAGGCGTCTTATCTGTCAGCAGCCAATCAGCACTAGCCGGTCGAAAAAATACATTACAAGAGCACATACAGATACAAAAGTGAAAAAATTTCGTTCGAAACGAGGCGATATATTAAAACACGATTGAAGGGAGTGTTGTAAATCAACACGAGTTATGAATTTCTTTTTCGCACGGCTATCGCACGACGTTTTTCGTGCAAAAAAAAGTAAATTGTTTCAAGTTTACTTAAATAATACTTACGATATTCATAGACCCTGGTGCCTTAGCCACCTCCACATTGCAGGCCTTCCGCAGCTTAAACAGAATCCACCGAACATTCACTCTCCCTCCGCCTTCCATTTCTTCTGTTTCGTTGGTCTCGTCTTTGACTTTCGATAAACTGAAGCTCGGCATGGAGTGGACTAGCTTCAATATTTCGAATAGTACTGCTGTGACCTGAAGCAAAAAATAGTACATTACGATACAAGTGCGAAAAAAAATGAAGTTCGGTGTGTTTTAAACCGACACGAGTTACGAAATACGAATTTCCTTTTCGCACGTGAATAAGAGGATTATTTCGGTAGATATTTTTGTACTTGACTGCAGCCCCTCGACACTTCATACTATGGTAAATTATGAAAGCATTTGGTACCAACATTGAGATATAAAAATAATCTTATAGAATTAAAATGCCTACTGTTGCATTTTATTAG
>JALPQI010021706.1:0-24447 GCA_025490895.1 Thaumatotibia leucotreta
ACGTACGAGAATTTCGTTTCGCGTGAAATCTATTGTGTGCTATGATATGTCCAGCGCATTGTGAGTACAACAATTTATGCAAATAATATATGTTTCAGGTTATGCGTATCATCATCAGCCTATGATAGTCCACTGCGGGACATAGACGTATAGACGCATTAGGAGGAAAAAACCCATAATCGCCACGCTGGGCAAGCGGATTGGCGATCGCAGTAATGTGTCTACTACGATGACGCTGCTGCCTATCATCAATCTTTTATAAAATAATGGTCAGTGACACTTCAATCCCTTGGTCGATTCTTACGACACCCACAGGAGTTGGGGTGGTGAGAAATGTATTCTTACTGCCATCACCACACGGCCCTTCTACTGTGAGCCATAACTAAATTGGCAAAAATACGGCCAAAATATTTCGTAGTATAATAAATCTCAACCTAATCTATGATTTGTTCGTTTCAATCATTTACAGGCCACCGATCTTGACCACAGATACACGACGCCGCCAATCCATTAAGAAGTGACATGTGAAGTGTGTCAGCACCCCCTACTAAGGTTTTTCCACGAAATAAAGTCATCATCATAAACTTAAGAGCAGGGCTCTTGTCTGTCGAGCAATTTCCATGTGGTGCTTTCCAGTGCCTTTTCCTTAAGACCCTGATACGACACGACGTCTATTTTTTCTTTCACTTGTCCATTAAGACCATCATAGAAGGAATAGAAGAGGGGAAGAGGAAAAGAGGAAGGCCGAGAAGGGCGTACGAAATCAAGTAGCCATCGTAAAATCAATCTCCGCTATTACACGATAGTTCTAAAAGGTGTCCCAAAAATAACGCAAGATTAGAAATCGATGAAAAATACTTATTTCTTGTTTGATTTTTTTATTTCTTGATTTATTCATAAATTACTAATGTAAATCACTTACTATGGTAAATCACGCCGAATAATTACTTCGGAGGCTTTGCTGTGACATAACACTCTTTTGTTCAAATGTTCTATGAAATTTGAATAAATATGGCTGAATTCACTGCTGCAGTGTGGAATCACCTGCATCAAACCATAGGAGATCGAGAGCTTGCAGGCATAGAACTTTAACTATAAATAACCCCATAAAACCAAATCAATTACGTTAAATCGCAATATTTGGGATTCACTGAAATCAAGGGTAAACGGCCAGAAAATTTAGATTAAACAGTTTTTCGTCTAGGTCACTGCAGGGTGATTTGCTATTATAATACTTAACCCTTTTCTGTGTACTTAATATGTCAGGGAGTAAAATAGAAATTGGTCAAAAAATTGAATATTTTCATTAAATTGAAATCTTGCGTTATTTTTGGGACACTCTTTATGTAGTTCAAACAGCCATGGGACTGTTAAATGATTCTTCCGTTTTATGTTTAACAATCCAAAAGAATTCGCTTGAAAGTCGTCAAAATCACAATTACTTTAATGCTTAATGCAAAAGTAAAAGTCCAAAAAAGTGCAATTTTCCGACGCGATTTCAGCAATGTTTGGCTTGAAATAGAGAAAAAAATGTAAGGCACGAGATTCACAGTTAATTATAGTATCTCTATTGTAATTTATTTAAGACCCCATGGGGGACTAAATTAACCAAAATGTTAAAATGTGAAGAAACAGTAGTGCTAAAATGCAGAAGTTTATACAAAAGTCTATAAATCTATGAGCAATTGATATAAATATCAACCATAGCGTGCGACACGAAAGACAAAGAGCCCTTCTTTTTAATATGGTCTGAAATAAATCATTTTCTATTCTATTCTATTCTAAATGTTTGTGATACATAATTAATTATACAAATGATGGCCTCGCTGGGATTCGAACCCGGAACCTCCGGCGTCGTGGGCAGGGTCACTACTAACAGCTAGGCTATGGAGGCTGAAATAGGTATATAATGTTTAAAGTGAGCAACTGAGCACTCATTCATTGAAATCGTGGTAAGGGCTTAAACTAACGACTCGCTGGACACTGAGTAATTATGTCCAGTTTCCATTTTTGAACGACATTTTTATTAAATATTTTTAGTTAGTCATTTTAAAAATCAAAAACGAGGATTTAAGTATAAAATATTTATAATGAATAGGGCTGACTTCAGAGATTATTTTTTATATTTATTTGTGCCTAACATTTGATGGCGAACTCAGTCTTGTTCTTGGTTTTTAACAGAATTAAAAAGAAAAGGGGGATTCCACTGTTATTTTGTATGTACCTACTTATGTTATCTTATTGGTAACATCGTCTTGATATAGAATACTCCCTTTGGTCGTGATTTAATTTATCGCCGCTCGTTTCGAACTTCATTTTTTTCTCACATCGTAATGAACTATTTCAATGCATATGATCAGAATGTGCGCTTAGCTTAAACTTTTGCACAGGCCTACTACCACGAACTTCGAAGTTCGAGGATTTGTCTCTGTCAATGCTCGAAATTTTCGAATTTAGAAGTTCGCGGTAGGGCCGCAGATGGTGACACTTTGCACCTATGCGGGAATAAATGTTTACAATACCTTTCCGTTCGGTTTAAGGTGGATTTACACCAAACGAGCGAATGCTCATTCTATCCCCCATTCTACGAAATTCGTTTGTTACGCAAAACGAATCAAATTCGTTGATTTCGTAGAGTGGGGTATAGAATGAGCATTCGCTCGATTGATCTAACCACCTTTAGTTGCTAATGTTAAAACTGACGTTTTTTTTTCTTGAATAATACGTTGTACAACAATAATTATTTATAACTCACAAATTCATCATCATCATCATCATTTCAGCCAAAAGACGTCCACTGCTGGACATAGGCCTCCCTCAATGATCGCCAATATGACCGGTTCTGCGCTGCTTGCCTCCAGCGGGTTCCCGCGACCTTGACCAGGTCGTCGGACCATCTTGTGGGAGGTCTGCCCACACTCACAAATTACTTATTTATAATACAAGTGTTGATGGTTTTTCATGAGTGTTAGCGAGCTTATAACACGAAGCCAAATAGTGTGAAATCGACATGAGTTAAATAAAAATTCTAAATTTCATCACGAATATAACATAATAATAATATAACTGCCAAAGAGTAGAACGCCTTGCCCGAATCTGTGTTTCCGCATGTCTACAATCTGAATATCTTCAAGGCAAGAGTGAATAGGTATCTCATAGGTAAATGTTCTCCACCGTAGACTGCATCATGACTTACCAGCAGGTATGGTCGTGGTCAAACGTCTACCTATTATGAATAAATAAAAAAAATAATAATAATATATATAGTAAGAATATTTATTTAATAAATAATTTGATTAGTGTTTTCACAATACATTTAATTTGTGAGTCTTTGCTCCCTTTTAAAACAAATGCACTATTATCGGCATGTTAACTCGAATACACAACGTATAAAACAACGAGAGTAATCAGTGTTGCATATTCAACGATATTTTATGTGGAACTGATCGGCCAGTTAAATGTCAAGCGAATGCTTCGGGCGAACACGAAAATAGGCTGCATTTAAATTTGTGAAAATAAGAGTTCAATTGTATGTTATTCAGAGTGACAGTAACATGCCAATTTAGCTAGTGGTATTTTTTCGACCTACGAGTATGTACTCGTTGGTGTATTTTGAATGAATTAATCATAGTATTTGATTGAATTTATGTAAGACACTAAATATTACATAGAAAACTAAACTAGCGAACATAGCAAAGAAAGGGATAAACAATAAATACTGGTCAGTAGTATACACATCGACCTAATAATTGTGGGTAGTAAAGTTGTGACAATATTTCTAAGACAGGAACATGACACATTCCTGGATGCTTAGCCAAGTTGCCAATCGCTAGCGCTTGGTAGCGTATCGTAGTTTACCCTCTCTGTCACTCTTGCATATTAGTGCGATAAAGACAGTTAGCTGCCTTTCGTTTACGATTGACGATTAAGCGTTAGCGTTTGCCAACTTGTCTAAGCAACCTGTAGCCGTACCATGAGTTAGAAAGTAAAGAATACGTTAAGTTTTACTCGATGCATTCTATCGCGCTCTCACTGATATATTGGATCGAGTGCGATGGCCTGTTTTACGTATCGAGTAATACCTAACGTTACCGATACTTGCTAAGTCATGGTACGGCTACAGAATTCGTAACAAATGGGCGTTTACTTTTTTTAAACAAAATTCTATGAGTAATGTAAAAGAATTTGTTCCAAAAATGGAATTTTATTAGAATTATAATATAAAATTATAATGAATTATTCAAATTTTTTTACTAGGACCTCTCAACCATTGAATAATTTATATGTATGAGTAAAAAATTGACACTTTTCCTTATAGAACCAGGAAATTCTATACATAATTTCAATAAATTCTGATAGATACATGAAAGAGATTTGAATAACGTTACTCAGAAAAATAAATTATTTATTTACAATCATCTTATAAGTTATAATGTGATGAACATACCGTGACTACAGGCAATCATCATATCAGCCATAAGACGTCCACTGCTGAACATAGGCCTCCCCTTTGGACCTCCACGTAGACCGGTAGGAAGCGACCTGCATCCAGCGTCTCCCGGCGATCTTCATAAGATCGTCTATCTATCTCGTGGGTAGACGTCCTACACTACGTTTGCCAAACCGCGGTCTCCTCTCGACCTCTTTTCGACTCTATCGGCCATCTGGGTGCGTGCCATTAAGCGTTAGCGATTGGCAACTTGGCTAAGCATCCTGTTTTGCGTAGTATTCGTAAAGACTAGAGTTGTTTGAGTCCTTTATTCTAAGCCTCGACTCCGTTTTAAGAACTACTGTCATGTAGTCAAAATTTGAGTTATTTTACAATGTTACAGAGACTCGAGTCCTTCAAGAAGACTCGCCGATTTGTGATGAAATTAAGGTTTTTCTATATAAATAAGAGATCAATACAACGTTCTGATAAAAACCACCTAGGTTTTTTATTATATTCAATTAAAATTAAGATTAAAGAAAAATACGCTTCTTATGTTGTATTTATATGCTTATTTTGAACCTTGAACAATTTTTAATACATGGCATTGTATCATTTCATATTTTTTAATCATATATATAGTTATTATGTCTCATCATCATCATAATTAAGGGGGCCTGGCCCCCTGTCGTTGCAGCATCCTCCATTCGTCTTGACATCTTAGTACGAATGGCTACAGCACCATTCCTTCAATTGAGCCATGTATGGTATTCTAGGCCTTCCTCTGCCTCTGGTTGCCTCTATTCTTCCCTCTAAGATGGTAATGTTTATCCCACTGTGCCGGAGTATGTGGCCTAAGCATTTAGCTCTGCGGTTTTCAATGACCGATATTATGTGTCTTTTTTCCTTTGCCATTATAAGCACTTCCTGGTTAGTACGCCTTTCCGTCCAACTAATCTTGAGCATTCTGCGCCAACACCACATCTCAAACGCTTCCAGTCTGGCTGGCGGTCTTCGGTTGTGATGTTCCAACTTTCGCATCCGTATAAGGCAATACTCCAAATATAAGTTTTGATGAGGCTTTTTCTAATATTTAATTGGATCTTGCTGTTGTAAACGTGTCTATTTTCGGTGAAAGCTTTTTTAGCCATTGCTATTCTAGAATAGCAAGAAAAAGGCAGAAGCGAGAAAGAAATAAGGACTAGTCCTTATTTCTTTCTCGCTTCTGCCTTTTTCTTCAAGTATGCTTCCTAGGTATGTGAAAGACTTAACTTGCTCTAATTGTTCCGAGTTGAGTGTAATATTTACCTTAGGGGACTGTACTTTGTTAGTAACCATGACTTTTGTTTTCTTAATATTTATCTTAAGTTTGAATTTCCGGAAGATTTCATCCATTTTTTGTATGTTAGACTGCAGTGCCTCCTCTGTCTCAGCGACCATGGCAATATCATCTGCAAATCTGATCCAGTGTATTTCATTCCCATTAAAGCTAACTCCTTTAGTGAATTCCTTGACTTCTTGCATTGCTTCCTCTATATATAAATTAAATAGCAATGGTGATAGACTGCAGCCTTGTCTTACCCCTCTTTTAATTTTAGCTGTTTGTGTTATATTATTTACAGTTACTTCGGTCTGTTGGTTTCTGTAAAGTTCCAGAATTATACGTCTATCTCGCCAGTCTATGCCTTTGCGCTTTAGGAGGTTGAACAGCTGATTCCATTCGACACTGTCAAATGCCTTTTCGAGGTCTATGAAGCTTATATACGTATTTTTCTGCACGTCAAGCCGCCTTTCGATGATATTACGAACTGCCAGAATAGCCTCTCGTGTTCCTCTGCTTTTTCTAAACCCGAATTGGTCGTCACTTAGATTTTCTTCGACTTTTGAGTACAACCTATTCTGGATGATTTTTAGTAGAATCTTCGAAGCGTGTGACAGCAGGCTTATCGTACGATAATTTCCACATTCCGAGGCATTGGCTTTCTTGGGGATAGTTATAGTTTTACTCGTGGAGAACTCTTCTGGTACCTGTCCCGTATTGTACATGTTGGTGGTTAGCTCGAAAAGTTTTCGCTTTGTTTTTGGTCCTCATCCTTTTAGCAGCTCAGCTGATAGATTATCTTTACCTGGTGCTTTATTGTGTGCCAAAGCCTCAAGCGCACTTTCGAATTCCCTCCAAAGGATATCCGAGCCTTTTAGATCTTCTGGTACTTCGTATACTTCCTCTATTACGTCCTCCTTAAGGTCTTTCCCTCCGTATAATTCCTCTAGGTATTCGACCCATCTGTCAACAACATCCTTGCTTTCGTACAGGAGGTTGCCATCCTTATTCTTTATGACCGTACTCTTTGTCTTTTTCTTTTCATGTAGTGTATTGACTAGTTTGTAACCCTTTTCCAGTAATCCTCTATTCATGCAAAAATCTATTTTACTGCACTGTCTGGCTAACCAAGTTTCTTTGTGTTGGAGACATAGGGTCTGAATTCTGTTTCTATACTTTTTGTACAACTTTTGACATCCGGTTTTGTCATCCCTGTGTTTATTTCTTAACAGTATTAAATCCAGAATTTCCTGTGTAATCCAATTTTTCCTATGAGCCCTCTTCGTCTTACCAAGTACAGTAGATGCTGACTTTTCTATTGTTTGAGTAATAGATTTCCACTTTGCTTCCGAGTTGTCTTCCGGTGTTGAGAGTTCCACTAAACTCCTATCTGTTGCTTCACTATACTTTTTACTGTATTCTGGATCTTTTAGTTTTGCCACATTTATATTGCTTAGCCTTTTAGGTTTGCTTTTTGGTTTTTTAGGAAACTCCAGTTCACATTTTGCCATTACCAAATTATGGTCGCTATCAATGTTTGGGCCTGGGTACGCGTGGGAGGAGCGGATGTTTATTTTCATGTTTGATTTCGCTAAAATGTAGTCTATTTGATATCTAGCTATATCTCCGGGCATTTTCCATGTATAAATTCTTCGCTTCGGCATCTCAAACATTGTGTTGGTTATATACATATTGTATTGTTTGCAGAAACTAATAAGTCTTTCTCCTCTTTCATTCTTATTGCCTAGGCCCCATCTCCCCGTAACACCACTTTCCATTATATTCCCTACAACCGCGTTGAAATCTCCCATAATAAACACGTTATCTTCATCCTTAGCAGACCGTAACAGTTCGTCCAGATGTTCATACATGTCTTCGATTTCTTCATTTTTGTGTGCGGAAGTAGGCATATACACTTGGATAAGTATAGTAGTTGGCTTAGTGTCCAATACCACCATTAGAATCCTGTCGCTAACATGGAGGGTATTAATTACTTTTTTTCCAAGATATTTATTTAGAACAATTGCTACTCCATTTTTTCCACGTTTCTCTCCACTAAAGATGATTCTGTAGTCACCGTACCAATAATCTCCATTACCTTCCCATCGGTGTTCGCAAAATCCTAAGATATCTATTTGGTTTTTGTCCACAATATGCAGGAATTCTTCCACTCGTCCAGGTTTGAGAAGCGATCTTACGTTCCACGTCCCTATTTTGCAAGGGTTTCGCATGTTGTTGGCAGAGGCAGCCTTGCGTCTGGCTCCGACATTCGCATCTGTTCGCATCGCTTCGGAAGGATTTTGCATACTGACGACCGATGCAGCCTTCACTCTACATCTGCCGGACTCAGACCTCCTGGGAAGCCGTCTGTCTAGACGTTTCTGGTTATTCTTGTACATTTCATGCTGCTGTTTTTTGGGGAATGGTAATGTGGTAGTTCCCCGTTGCTTTCCACATCGCAGTAGTGGAGATCCTCTCCGCTTCGGCCCTCTGCCAGTACTGACACTACTGCTGCCTAGTGTCAGGGGTATGCTTATTTGATGGCGGCAATACTCGCCATGTCGTAAGGATTTTTTCGGACTTGTGTAGCATTTTTTAAGTTAGTCTATCCCACTAGACTACCCACTACGTCCTGTCAACCTTACCGCTGCTGGTCGGGGGCTGCTTATTCAATATATTCGCAGCTGACCACTCTGTGGCTGTTCACTATCCGCCGCCTGTGACCCCGGTAGTAGCTTGCAGCTCAGCCCTACCGCCCTATTATGTCTCACGAAAGTTAAAATCAGTATATATTATAATTTCTTACGATAAACTACCTGCAATCCATTGCACCGCAATTACTATTGGACCGACAATCCAGAGGTTGTGGGTTCGAGTCCCATGTCAACCACGTTCGTCCACTGCTCATTTTTTTATTGCACTTGCTATATGTTTCCATATATTGTAGCTAAAATTACTTGCAAGTTTATAATTAGTGGACTCCTATATTTATTACCTTTTACAGTAATTCTCATTTCCATTGCTATAACTCTATTTCCATAGGAATGTCGCATGGAAATTCTAATACACCTTGTCACGCTATGGGTCGGCATGCCGTACAAGAGAGTACTACCGAATAGGTACTACATAATCGAAGATTTCAAGTGTGTCTCTTTCACTCCAATGACGACTACGCTGGAATGATAGAGATAGATGCCCGAAATAATGTTCACGGTAGACCAACTGTTGTGCTACCAATATAAAATGACCCGTGATTCTTTTAAAATTCAACCACAAAACGTGCCAGCGAAATTAGGTTTTTAATAACCAGTATAACTTGGTATTTTAGTTGTGTGTAACAGTATTGTTTGCGCGCTCTAATAAACTGGTTGCTATATAAAAGTATAGCGAATAAAAGTTTTATTCGTTCTAGATACAAGCTAGTAATGTAAGTTTGTGAATCCGCTGGTAATAGGATGTTTTACGTGGTCGAGGTGTGGACGTTGCTAGTAAACTTTCTTTGAAACTTTGTTTAAAATTAAATAGATAACGAAAGCTCATCTATTCTAAGTAAAATCACTTAAAGCCACCTTAGTTTCACCTTCGTTTGACTTGTACAGTTCTTATTTTTGCGTTCCGTAAACTAGAAACCCTTAATAGTTTTGCCTTGTCCGTCTGTCCATGTCCATTGTCCGTCTGACCGTCTGTCCATCTGTCTATCCGCAGCATAGCTAAATAGACATTAGTGCTAGAGATTTGCAATTTGGTAGAAGACATGTAAAAAAAAATCGGGTACCTACTTAGTAGTAAAGTGGGTATTTTTTTTTATTTTGCTGTACTTCTATAGTGTGGTATCGTTGAACAGGTCTTTCAAAAGATCAAGGGTCCTAAAAAAGTTCTTTCCTAAATTAAATATTTTTCGGAGATAACCGCTCTAGAATAAAACATACACGGTGTTAGGTCAGCATTCCGAAAGATTTTAATGCTGGATTCCTGACCATATTTAGAGTCTTTAATGTTATATGAAATTTCCTGGATTCGGGTTGGTTTCAGAGATAATCAACCTTTTTTCGAAATAAGTTTTTCAACATAACTCATCATTTAACTTCTTTTGGATTAAAAAGCTACCACAATATGTTCTAATATTACCACACCTTTTGCCTGACAATCAAAAAATACGAATAGACTTGACGAAATAACCTCTACCTAAAAAAAAATTGAAATTTAATAAATAATTTAAACAAATTGTTGTTATGATAAAAAGTACTGGAAATGTTAAAAAGTATTCAAATCGGCCTAAAAAAAAAGAAAAAACATTTTTTTTTTGGTGGAATTGACATTAGGTCTCATAATATTTTTTGTTTATTTTGATGTCTAGAATGCATAGTTGAAATCTTTCGCAATGCTCGCGTAACACCGTGTATATGCCTCTTACTTTTGATCTTTATAGACTACTTTAAAATAAAACGATTTCAAACATAATCGGCCTAGCCGTTATAGAATAACTGCGGAACCCTACACTGAGCATAGACCGACATGCTCTTGGCCGGTTTTATAATAAATAATAATAAATAATAAATAATAAATATCTTGGGACATCTTACACAAATCGACCTAGTCCCACGGTAAGCTCAATTAAGGCTTGTGATGTGGGTACCAGGCGACGATATATATAATAGATAGATACATATAGATACTTCAATACATAGACAGCCATGACCAAGGAACAAACATTTGTGATAAATAAATACACAAAGAATGCCCTCGCTGGGTTTCGAACCCGGAACCTCCAGCTTCGTAGGCAGGGTCACTACCAACTAGGCTACGGAGGCTGGTCTTATGTACAGTAGAAACAGAAATGCATTTATTTTGAGTAACGACTAAGTGTCTTCATTTATCAATCGGGAGTAACAGTTTCGTGAAAAACAAGCGAAAAGCATAATGGTAAGCATTGAGGTCCATTTGTCACCATTAAGGAACCATTAAAAGGTGAGATTAAAACTTTGTCAGCCTCTGTAGTCTAGTTGGTACTGACCCTGTCTACGAAGCTGGAGGTTCCGGGTTCGAATCCCGGTGAGGGTATCCTTTTTGTATTTATTTATCACAAATATTTGTTCCTTGGTTATGGCTGTCTATGTATTTAAGTATCTATCTATTACATATGTCGTCGCCTGGTACCCGCATCACAAGCCTTAATTGAGATTACCGTGGGGCTAGGTTGATTTGTGTAATATGTCCCAAGATACTTATTATTTATTTGTTGCTTACTATACGGCTGAATCAGTTATGACATATTATGTCAATTTCTTATTAAATAAAAAAAAACATTATAGGATTTGCCGTTCTTGTTGGTTTGCAGCCAAGCCATGTCATAATATTTTGATCATATTTACGACAAACGGGTCTTAATCGGGTAAACTTACGTTTAGTATTATTCTGACGTTTCGGGCATGATGTTACACCCGTGGAAGAGTATTTTTTTAATGTTAATGTAATTCAGTAACAATACAAAGCCTACCGTACTCCCCTGAAAGTCACCCAAAGACGACATAATCTTCTGTTTTATCTTCACAACATCTCAACCATCAGGGTTAACTTCCAAACTTTTAACCCTAACAGCGTATAAACTGACAATCCCGTGGCCTGCTATAGGAATGACAAATTTCGACAGAGAAATCAAGGCACTTACGCTGTTTTCGCTGGCCAAAATGTCGTTTTATATTCGCATTAGAGCCAAAACACCCTGATGGCAATTAACCAACTCGTTACATCTGTCCCCAGTTTCCAATTTAATTTCAGTTAAGCGATTTATTTTAATATTAAAAGGTCTTTAGTAACCCTACATAACGTATCAATAAGACTTTATTTTCTTAATGACACGAATTGTCCGAATTGAACCCTCATTTTGGTGCTAATTCTGTTTTAATGGCTATTAATATTACTTTTTGTACTAAATTTTAAATGACAATTTAATTTTAGTTCTATTAAGATTAATTATTTCAGATTCTTGACAGAATTATGATAATTTTTCCATGAAAATAAGAATTAAAAAATTGCCATTTTCTAAAATGTTTTGAAAATATTTTTGTAATTGACAGTATTTTCTAGGAAAAATTACACTAGACTCGAAATGTTAGTCTTTTAGTTAGTATCGAAAATAAATACGATTTCAATTTGGCTAGATAAATTTAGAATAGAATATAATAAGTTTTAATTCACTTTTTTTTTCATTTTTTTTTCAAGGAGTTAGGTACAAAATTTTCACTTTAAATCTAAATTTATCAGTTAATAAAAATCATATTCGACTATATTTCCCTGTACGTTATTTACAAAATAATTTATGCTAGGAAACCCTGCTTTTCCATATCCGTAAGTATATTTTTAGAGTTCTGTACCCAAAGGATAAAACGGCTAATACTAAGGCTTCGCTGTGTGTCTGCTTGTCTGTCAACGGGTTGTATCTCGAGAACCGTCATAGTTAACATTTTAATAGATGCTGTATTTCTATTGCAGCTATAATAACGAATACTAAAAAGTAGAATAAATGCCGTATGGTGACGGCAGTAAGAATACATTTGTCACCACCCCAACTCCTGTGGGTGGGGTCCCATTTAATTTGCCTAATATTAATAGTCCTAATATGAATTCGCATAACGGATTTGGCATAAATAATTAAGCATAATATTGAATAGGCAAAATAATAAAATTCCATAATGCTTAATACGCATATTACTGATTATGCATAATTGAAACATGCATAACATTATTAAATATAACTTTATTCGTCATAATATGGACTAGCATAAACTTAGAAATCAAGCGAATGAGGCAGATCAGGATAAAACCAAGACAGTAAGGTTAAGTTCAAAAGACTAATAAGCAGGAGCGACGAAGCGAAGTTGAAGCCTAGCTTTCGTCGATATCTCCTACACATCCTAATGAACACGTCAGATACAATCAATGAAATAAAACATTAGGTATTTAATAATCAATTTTATTAGTAAAGAAATCACATCTTGGTAGGCGCATGAGGCGCACAGTACAGAGTGTGTACTTATTTAATACGGGCGTATATTTGAATGATGCTTAAAATAGGATCTAGGGAACCTATTTACCTATACCATGATTTCTACGATCACAAAACGATAACTGTATCCCGTATAAAATACTCACGCACTATTTATGAACATTTTAAATTGCTAGGGTAAAAATGTGTGTAACAAATAATATAATCAATATTTACTACAAAAATATAAGTAGGTATACATGTATGTCAGTCAATAAAATATGTCAAGACCTAAACATTAACTGTTATACCTACGCACAACGCACAAGTAAAAAAAAAACTACTCTAGTTTTAAATTGGAAGCAATATATAGTATATAATAAATATAATAATATTATTAATACGTACTAATCGACCGTAACTTGGCAAAAATATTAGGTATATAGTATCGGTTTCGCTACGCAATCTATGATCGGTCATTATTATTTAATCTATTATATTTTATACCTTTCATTAAGTATACCAATTAGTATTATGCTCATCCTAATTATTCCAAATCATCGTTATGATAGTTTACGTTATACGTAAATACATTAAGCGTAATCGTTTATGCGAAATTATGGTTATGCCACTTAAATAGTATGCTTAACAACGCTATGCCAATTTGAAGTATGCGTAATAAATTATGCGAATTAATATAGACTCCTGTGGGTGTCGTAAGAGTCGACTAAGAGATTGAAGTGTCACTGACTATTATTTGATAAAAGATTGATGATGGGCAGCAGCGCCATCATAGTGGACACATTACTGCGATCGCCAACCCGCTTGCCCAGCGTGGCGATTATGGGCATTTACTTCCTAATGCGTCTATACGCATAGTTAATAGGATAGGCCTACGTCCAGCAGTGGACTATCATAGATGATGATGATGAGAATAGAATAGATACGGGAAGCTCATACAACAAACGTGATTTTTGTGCTCGTTTTTTTACCGTTTTATGCTAAATTGATAATCGTATCCCTTCGTGCGCGAGTCCGACTAGCACTTGGCCAGTTATTTTATTTTATCGTTTTTGCCTCCCATTGCTGATCAATGAATTTTATCGCGTCTCATCTCTAATTTGTTACCGTAAAGTCGGGTTACATTAGCCCCTAGGGGTAATATTGCCCACCCAAAACATGTATCTTGGCAAATTGATAATTGAATTAAAACGAAATTATTTGCTTGACATCGTTTCATTAAAATGTTAGATGCCATCTTTATTATTTATTTAAGTAAGCGGTTTTTTTCGTGTTGGCAATGTTACCCCGCAGGGCTAATGTAATCCGATTTTACCGGTTTTAAGGTGCATTCATATCAAACGAGTATTCGCTATTCTATCCCCCACTCTACGAAATCAACGAATCACGTTTTGTGTAACGGTCGAATTTCGTAGAGTAGGGGGATAGAACAGCGAATACTCGTTTGGTCTGAGCAAGTTTATATTGCAGCGTTCTTCAAAATATTTTGCCTTTATTTAGGTACTTTATAAATTGTATACCTACCTACTTGTGTGTAAGTGAAAGATAGATGGTAACTAAATGCGTGTATTTCGATTCCGATTTCCTCCAATAATCTCGCTTTTTCTACAAATAGCATCCCAAATATTTTCTCTTTACCGAAACACGTCATGACACGTTTCACAATTACACTCGTCTCTTTCTGGTGGCAAGTGTGTGGATGAGATAGACGCACAATAAATAGACACATCGGTGCCATTTGTTGGTTTAGGTCGGAGTGGAAATACGAAGCATTTCTTATTTACGTCAAAACCGTTTTTGGGTTGGATGGGAGGGTAAATAAACGTTTTAGGTGTTGATTTGCCGACTTTTACTTTATACTAAGAGGCTACACTCGTACAATATAGGTCATTTCCAGTACAAACGCTTTCATATCTTTTAATCGACTTATAAAAAGACTTTATGTAATTACCTATGTATTTTACTCGAAATTTCGTAGAATCGTGATCTGTTGGTTTAAACTTTTGCGATTTTCGCTCATATTTTAAAGACAAGCGGGTCTTAACCGCGGAAACTTACGTTTAATTTTTATCCTGACAATTCGGGCATGACGTTCGCAGAGCTGCCTCAGGCGCCAACTTGGAGCGTACGGGACCATCTTGGAATTATAAACGTTACATAAAAAAAATTGAAGAATAGACAGAAATTGACAAACGATTATGTTTTAAAGACAATACAAGGCAGACCTGCCTACGACCACGAGTGTAACGTCATGCCCGAAACGTCAGGATATCATCATCATCATCATCATCATCATCATCAGCCTATGTTAGTCCACTGCTGGACGTAGGCCTCTCCTATTAACTATGCGTATAGACGCATTAGGAGGTAAATGCCCATAATCGGCACGCTGGGCAAGCGGATTGGCGATCGCAGTAATGTGTCCACTATGATGACGCTGCTGCCCATCATCAATCTTGTAAAATGGTCAGTGACACTTCAATCCCTTAGTCGACTCTTACGACACCCGCAGGAGGAGTTGGGGTGGTGACAAATGTATTCTTACTGCCGTCACCACACGGCAGTCAGGATATAATTAAACGTAAATTTATGTGATTAAGCAGCCGTATGGTGACAGCAGTAAGAATTATAACTTGACATCAGAATTATACATTTATCACCACCCCAACTATTCCTGCGGGTGTCGTAAGACGTTGACTACGGGATTAAAGTGTTAGTGACCTCTATTGGATAAAAGATTGATGATGGGCAGCAGCGTCATCAATGTCATCAATGTCATCATAGTGGACACATTACTGCGATCGCCATCCCGCTTGCCCAGCGTGGCGATTGGCGTTTACCTCCTAATGCATTTATACGCATAGTTAATAGGAAAGACCTACGTCCAGCAGTGGACTGTCATGCTGATGATGTGATGTGTTACGTGATTAAGACCCGTTTGTCTTTGAAAAACAATCGTGATCTGACCGAAAATTTATTTTTATCTAGCGTGTAGTTATATAACCAAGATGGTCCCGTAGGCACCTTCGGGGCTCATGATGAGATTTTGGAGAAATCGATTGATATCGGTTTTTAAATTTCTTGATTTGCTGATTGGGTCAAAATTTTATTCGTTGTCTTATTTTGTGTCCCTAAAAAACGCGACGCAGTGGTGATTTTTGTATGAGATGATGTTTTGTGTTCTATTTCTGATGCGTGTTTCGAAATCTAGCGTGAAAATGAAATACAAGTGCACCGGTTTTTTTTTATATAGGTACCGAGTCAAAACAACCAAAAGCATGACAGAGTGGTACGAAACAAGTTAACGAAAAGAATTTTGACACGATTATTTAATTAAGAACCTCCTCCTTTTTTGAATTCGGTTAAAAACGTTGTCAGTGCCTGAATTCTAGCAATTTAAAGTAATTAACAAAGCACTTAGTAGTTAAGTTACTAAGTTTCGTAATAAACGATATTCAGTTACACTTTAATTAGAGCGTCTATTAGGCCGAAGTAATATGGCAACCCCTTAACAGTGTCGCATCGCAGGGAAATTTCGATCGAATTTAGAGGCACTTTATGTAAAACCACGACCTTTAATAGTCACTGCCAGAGTTTGGATACCGGTTTCTCCATATAAAAAACGGATCTGACTTTGTTATTTTTCGTTTTTCGGTTCTTCTTTATTAATAGATTCATTAAAAAATATTAATATTTAAAATAATATTTTAGCCTATATATTGTTCCACTGCTGGGCACAGGCCTCCTCTCATATATGAGAGGGATTGGGCTATAGTCCCCACGCTGGCCCTAAGCGGGTTGGAAACATCACATACACCTTTGAATTTCTTCGCGGATGTATGCAGGTTTCCTCACGATGTTTTTCCTTCACCGAAAGCTAATGGTAAATATCATCTGATATTCCGTACATAAGTTTCGGAAAAACTCATTGGTACGAGCCAGGATTTGAACCCACGACCTCCGGATTGAAAGTCAAACATCTAAACAACTGAGCCACCACCGCTTTTTTATTAAAAATTACATAAAATATTGAAAACTACATATAGAGTGTAAAATATTTTAAAATAGCTGTTTCAAGGTTCCGGTTCCGATCCCTGGTAGCAGCACTAGCAGCATCGCGGTTTTCAAAATGCGCATTCGAGGATTTTTCTCTGTCTCTTTAATAACTTATTCGTTGGAGTGACAGAGACAAATTTATTTATTCAAAACTTTAAAAAAAAAATTACGATTTTTTATTATTAAAGTAATTAATTACTCAGATGTTTATTGGGTTACAAACATGTTTAATTTTCTTTCGTTTTTCATTACGGAACCCTATAAAAGCATTGGTCTAATAAAATTAGTGTTAAGCTTGTTCGCCCATTCATTACGCGGTACTTTAGTTAATGGAATTGCGCTGTAGTACCCCAATTTGGACAAAGTAATGGTAAAACGTAATTTTTTCAATCGAATAATGTTTATTATCAGCATTCTATGTATTACATATATACATACATCATCAGCCTATGATAGTCCACTCCTGGACGTAGGCCTCTCCTATCAACTAGTTTAACTATGCGTAAAGGCGCATTAGGAGGTAAGTGCCCATCATCGCCACGCTGGGCAAGCGGATTGGCGATCGCAGTAATTTGTCCACTATGATGACGCTGCTGCCCATCATCATTCTTTTGTCAAATAATGATCAGTGACACTTCAATCCCTTAGTCGACTCTTACGACACCCGCAGGAGGAGTTGGGATGGCGACAACATTCTTACTGCCGTCACCACACGTATTCTACCTATGTATTACGCCGACTAATAGTCTATTCATTCTTATTTGTCTTAACTATTTAAAGTATTTAACCGAGAAAATTTACTGGTGGTTGCTGAGACCGAGTGACCTTGTAATCCATGATTACACTAATGAATCCTATGCCTGGTTTAATTGATCGCCCGTATTAGACATACACACTGTAGATACTTAAGTACATAGACAGCCATGACCAAGGAACAAATATACATTCAAAACACGCTAAAATAACAGCAAAAGAGTTTACAGAATTTCCATTTCATGTCTGCTACAAGATGCTTGCTGAATTTTATATTTTCATAAGTTTAGGTCAGCGGGAAGTAGGCTTTTATTCCTTTGCGAAAGTATTGGAAATGCGACATACGACTAAGCGGCCATATCTTATGATTGCATTGACATAGATAAGATTTCCACAGCTCTGAGAGATTGCCTTCTACTTATTTAGGGTCAAGACACACTCGCGGTAAAAGAATAATATTTTTTCATAGAAAATGCAAACCAGCTCATTTCAAAGAGTTTTCATTTTTTTACAAGATAGTTACAATTTTTTTTAACGTCAGATTATATTATTGTACCTAATTTTCCCGAATAAATCATACAATCCAAAAAAACGAAATACACGTGAGTTTAACCGTTTTATTATAAGTTACTACATGTTCAATTACGGTTCTTTAGTTGTAACCTAATGATGGACAGACGGAAAAGCTAAAACATTTCACGCCTTGTCAATAAAAGCGGCCATGCCGTTTAATCTTACATAAAGCTTTATATTACGTTATCGTTATACCCGTTACCACGTCGTCCTAGATGAATTAATTCCAAATTACATGCAATGTTATACACCGTATCACCATCTACATAAGGTTGTATCAAGTTGTCTACAAGGTTACGTCATTTTGTAAGTGAATATACGATGTCTGGCCTGCTACCGCGAACACCACAGTTCGCAAATTTCGGGGATTTTTCTCTGTCGCTCTAATGACGCCTTCGTTGGAGTGACGGAGACAAATCCCCGTAATTTGCGAACTTCGATGTTCGCGGTAGCAGCCCTGAGCATGTGTCGCGACTGATAACATGTTTGATAAGTCGCAGGATGTTTTGGCGAAAAAACATGTAGGCAGCGTTTTAATCGGCATTTTGGAACGAATTACGTTACATGAATGGTTTTTGAACATGTCCTACTTACTTTATTTATTTTACTCTGTTGATTTCATTATTATTTCCATTGTACATTTTTCCTCTTAATAAGAGGAAAAATGTAACATAATATGTTAGGTTATTATTATTATTTATTTCTCAAGATGTAGTAACAGATATGCTTACAGTAGAAAAAAATAACTCTGAGAGACTCTGGTTGCGACGGGATTTGAACCCGCGTCTTCAGGATTACTGAACACCATTATCGATTTGTTTCAAAACAAATTGATGTATTGACTTCAACAAAAAGGAGGAGACAAACGGTTCTTACTTAATCGCGTAAACCTGTTATATCCTGACGTTTCGGAATTAAACGTAAGTTTACGCGATTAAGACCCGTTTATCTTTAAAATATAATCGTGAAAGTTTAAATCAATATAAAAGGGAGGAGGTTCTGAATTCCAATTTTTTTTTATATTCATGTTAAGGTGCATTTAGACCAAACGAACATTCGCTCATTCTATCCTCCACTACGAAATCAACGAATTTCGACGAATCACGTTTTGTGTAATGGACGAATTGCGTAGAGTGGGGGATAGAATAAGCGAATGCTTGTTTGGTCTAAATGCAACTTAACTAAATGTCTCCGAAAATCGTAAACCACTATTCATTCAAGATTTCAATCATTTCAATCGACAAAAATAACCCCGAAGTGGTCTTTTTCGCACTAAGTCTCGAGGATCTTGGAAAAGTCGGTTGAAGACGGTATTATTTCTTTTTATTTGGTTATTTAAAGTGATCGTTATCAACGTGCACTTTCCGTGGCAATGGCTATGGTTAACAGAAAAAGTAGCAAATGTGAAAATGCTAATCTGTTATATTACTCGTACTCTAAAAAAAAGTACTCTCCTTAGGATGCATACAAACTTTATCCTACTTTAAAAAGAAAAAATCGAATGTCAATAATTTATAACACTAATAATACTTAAAATGACATTTCTCGAAGTCTTTATTTTAATCAAAATTTATATTCAAGTAACCTACACTACATAAAGGATGTCCCAGAAGTAAAGAGACAAATTTCAAATGTTGAATTATTTGAAAATATTTTTATTTTTTTAAGAAAAATTACTGTCATGGCCACCGTGTATGCCTCAAATCTGTAAAATTTAGCGGGAAATATGATTGTATTATTCAAATATTAATAATGAAAAGAGCTGATCACGAGGTATTTGCTAAAGAGTTGTTCAGAATTATGAATGTTATGGAAAAACGGACACGATATGTAATTTTTCTTCAGAGGGAGTAAGGAGAACTGCTTTGTATCGAATTATAAAGCGTTTTGAAGAATCGCAGGAACACATTTTCAAGAAGATTCCGGGAAAAAAAATTACTATTTCCGTAGCTATGAACATAAATAAAGTAAAAAAAGTGTATGAACGGAATCCTTCGATGTCTGTTAGAGGTGCTGCGGATAAATCGAAAATATCGAAGTCAAGTATAGCTCGTATCAAAACATGCGACCTAAAGCTTAAAGCATTTGCAAAACTGTCAGCTCCTAAGTACTTTAAGGACCAGGAAGTGCTAGCTAAAAGAGGATGCCGAAGAGCGTATGAAAAAACACTGAATAAAGTTCTCATAATTGATGATGAGACTTACGTGCGCATGGACCCAATTGATATTCCTGGGAAGCAATACTAACATGCGACTCGACGGGACTCCGTAGATTATTCGCCAAAAATTGTAGCAAAGGACATATTTTTCAATAAATATCTCGTTTGACAAGCCATAGACCAAAATGGCAATACATCTTAACCATATATTTGCACAGGCTCTATGACCGCACGTATTTATTTGAGAGAATGTATGATAATGCGATAAATTTCTGTCATAGATAAGCATTACCAGAGGGAAGAAATTATATTCTAGCCGGATATGGCGTCATGCCACTACGCCACGGAAGTCACTCAACATCTAAAGGCTGCAGGTATAGATTTTATACAAAAACATAACAACGCCCCAAATGTTCCCCAAGCTGCTGGTATTGAAACTTATTGACCTTTATGTAAACGATAATAATAAAAAACAAACAGAAAAACCCAAATCGTTGAATAGATTTAAGCATAGATGGACTAAATTGGCTAAAAGTGTAACAGCTAGGTCTCGAAAAGCTGTAATGAGACGAGTAGCAATCAACCTTAGAAAAATTGGCTACAGAGCCTTTGCACAAGCAAATTTCATATAAAGTAGCAAATAAAATGAAAATTTGAAGTTAACTAAATGTAAATAGTAGTGTTTTGTAAGATTTTTTTATTAAATATTTTCATTCGAATCTTGTCTCTTTACTTCTGGGACAGCCCATTATTTCAAGTGGAGTAAGATCAGCGTTATATAATAGATTTTTCAATTTAACGTGAACGTTTAGGTAATACATTTTAGTCGTTTACTCGTTTAATCAGTGTAATATGAATAAGTGATTAAAATATGTGTAGGTAATTAATTATTTTAATGAAAATTACTATAATTTCCTCAAATTTTAATTATTGGTTAGAAAAATCAAATACCAGTGATTTTTCGGTCAACCAAACTTTGCCACCAATACCGAACGTTGATAACGATCATTGTATTTATGATAGTTACCATACCTTTTTATGGTAACTATCCACCAACCACACCAAAAACCACCATAAAATGGTAACTGTATAGAATAGATGTTTGGTAAAACTTTTTAGTGCTAAACTTCTAGTTATAACTTCATTATTTGTTACGATCCATTTTGTTAGATGTTCTTTCTGTCTATTGAAAAAACTTTTTCCTTATATTTTTATAACTGAACTTTAGTACCTAATGATACTAGAAAATTTGGCGTCGTATACAAAATATGTACCTAGTCACAAAGTATTATGATTATGAACCCTATTTTGGAAAATAGTATTTTTTTCTAAATCTAATAGTTTTCGTCATTTTAAGTATTTCAGTGAAACTTTTTTATCCAAGGGCGCCCAATCGACAAGATAAAATGTTAAAATTAAATAATGTAGGTACTTATGAGTACCTACATTATTTAATTTTAACATTTTATCTTGCAATTCATAAAATATAAAGATTAAGAAATAAAGGCAGAAATATCAATAGGTAGGTACTCATGTCACTTTTATGCCTAACTTTTTAACTGTAAAAAAACCTCTTTTTTTTGAAGTCGGTTGATTAGCTAAATATTTGCAGTATTAAAGGTAGTTCACGTATACTTATATTATCGTTATTAAAACAGTTGCTAATTTATTTTTGGGTCTTTTTAGTGTTCCGAAGTAAACTAGGAACGCTTATTGACAAAGCATTTTACACTGCGACTGAATTTTTTGATTATGTAAAGAGACAATAATAATATTTTTTCCTTCCACTGACATTCAACACGTTAATTTAAGAACACATCGTTGTTTTACTTTTGTCTCTCAACAATGATTTTCATTATATATTCCAACGACTGCAAATCCTTATATGTATTGACATTGTACCTATTGTTTTATTGCATTCATACCAACTGTAACTATTAATGATTAATTATTATTTTTCCTCTTTCAAATTGACATGTAATAAGATTGTAATTATTGCGAATAAATGAGTATGAGTATGAATATAGTTTTACCATGTCCGTCTGTCTGTTTGTCCGCAGTCGTTAGGACTAGAAATTTACAATTTGGTAGAGGTATACAATACATGGATGCGGGTGGCGCAGGACCGGTCATTGTGGCAATCTTTGGGGGAGGCCATGTTCAGCAGTGGACGTCTTTCGGCTGATATGATGATGATGATGATGATGATACAATACATATTGCTGGTAAAGGTTGCGGGTGTCCAATGGATGCAGACAGCTCACGACCAATCTTTGTGGAACTCTCTGGGGGAGGCCTATGTCCAGCAATGGACGTCAATTGGCGGATGACGATGATGATGATGATACATATTACAGGAATCCGCTGGATGCGGGTGGTACGGGACCGGTTATTGTGGCAATCATTGGTGGAGGCCTATGTTCAGCAGTGGACGTCTTTCGGCTAATATAGTTATATTAGTTACGTCGACAAACTACAATAAAATAAAATAAAATGTTTTTTCGGGTTAGTAAACGTACAGTGGGAATGATTTATTTTGCTATACCTAATCCTTAGTGTGGAGTATCGTTGAACAGATAATTTAAAAAAATAAGGGTCGCATAAGTAAGTTTTTTTAAAACTATTTCGAACATCATCCAGACGTTCGAAATAGTTTTAAAAAGGTTTTTTATTAGTACAACCTGTCTGCATTTCGTTTGCAAATCTCGATAAGTTCTACAAACGTAGCTCGTAGCAAGCGCAGGAAATTTTGTTTAGAATTTTCGCTACGTACTTGGAAATCAAGCTATCGGCTACGAGACGTAGCGGTAGCGTAGAGGGGTCAAAATTCTTTTCGTTATCTTATTTTTTGTTCCTAAAAAACGTGACGCAGTCGTGATTTTTGTTTGAGATGATGTTTTGTATTCAATTTCTGATGTATGGATTAAAATCTAGGGAGAAAAAGAAGTACACTTGTTTGCACTTGCACCGGATTTTTTTAAATATACTGAGTCGAAACAGCAACTAAAAGCGTGACAGAGTGGTATGAAACAGACAAAGAAAATAATTTTAAGATGGGAATACTCTCTTTTCTTGAAGATTTGAAGATCGTAACGTTCCGAAAACATCGAAGGCGACAAATCATTCAAGACTAGGTGTGGACTAGGTGGGACATTTCTAGAAAAACGCACGGTTGATGCACTGGTCTCACCGCGAGCTAATAAGCTATGAACTGTCGGCTATAAACACGAACAAAAGATACGCACTCCCGCGTAAATAAAAGCGACACGGCGATACTCGTCCAGCTATCAGCTTTCGCCGCCGGGCTAGTATCGCCAAGACTCTTTTTTTACACGGGAGTGCGTATGTTTTGTTCGTGTTTATAGCCGAAAGTTCATAGCTTAGTAGCTAACGACGAAACCAGTGCCTTTAGCTGTGCGAAGCAGGAAATTTCTAGTAAAATACACGTTTGCGGACTGCGAAACATCTACATGGTGAGGATGATAGTGCTGTTGCGTAGTTCGAATGTTTTGTCCTAATCTGTCATTTCGACAGTATTATTTGTAATTATACATGCCCAATGCCCATGAGGAAAGTGCTCGAGTGGATACCACGGCCAAGCAAACGCAGCGTAGGACGTCCACCCACAAGATGGACAGACGACCTTATGAAGATCGCCGGGACACGCTGGATGCAGGTCGCATTTAATCGGTACATGTGGAGGTCAGGTCCAGAGGGGAGGCCTATATTCAGCAGAGAACGTCTTGTGCCTGAGATGATGATGATGATGAGGAAAGGGAATTATTTTAACAGCCAATAACCTTTGAAGTTAAAAATGTCGTATGAGGATTCCGTCTATTTTAACAGACGCAAAATCAATAGATTTTTTTAAGTGTCCCAATTAATGGCATTTTACTCCATAACAACATTTTGGATTAATAAAAAGACAATGAATGCCAAACAAATCATTGCAATCTACAATTTATTTTGATAGCCATCCAAATAATTACTTAAGCATAATGTTTATTTTGATTTATTCATGAAATCGTTTTGTCCTTTACGATGCCAATATTTATTCTCTCGAGCCAAATGTACATATTAAATTCAAAACGGTCGTAAATCCTTAAGGGAAATTACATAACTTATTTTCCTCTCAAAATCAAGTCTCCCAC